>APFE030920114.1:106671-210901 GCA_000404065.3 Pinus taeda | reverse complement strand
TAAGGATCAACTAGAATTGGAGATGGATCCTTCAATACTCACTACCTTTCTGGAGACATGCATGAAGTTTTTACGTGATAGTAAGGCCATGAAGGGGCTGCAAGAACTTATCACTAGGTGCACTGGGTCCAGAGAACTATGCGTAGTCCGGAAGCTTGAAAAGCACACATCGCAAACAGGAAGGGAAATGAGATTGACTGCACAAATCAAAGAGCATGAAATGGATCAAGTGATTCTAGATCTAGGATCAAATGCAAATGCACTACCAAAACAGACATGGGAGCACATGGGTAGGCCCACATCACAATGGTCCCCTATTCAATTACGAATAACGAACCAGTAGAAGATCTTACCGATGGGAAGATTGCAGGGAATAATGGTTTACATTGAAGATGTGAGCATGCTTGCAGATTTTGAAGTGATAGAGATTGTCGATACAGAAATCCCTATCCCACGTTATTGGGAATTGATTGGGCCACTAACATGAATGGAGTGATAAACCTGAAGAAGCGCAAAATGATTTTTGAGAAAAAGTCACTGCGCGTAGTGGTACCTGTAGACCCTGCGGAAGGATTGTGCTACACAGAACCAATGCACGATGATGCGAGCGACAACAAGCTAGACTGTATCTACAAGGTAACTAATCAAGAATAGGATTCGGTAAATCCTACAGCCGATGGCAAGATTTCATGGGAGCGCGAAAACTCCTACACATCAGATTTGGATGAGGAAACAGAATGATGGCAAAACCGATTACACAAGGTAACCACACTCAGTTGCAACATGATGGTAAGATCACTGCGCTATGTGACAACATAGGTAAGGGATCTGCCTATGTATGATAGGTTGATAGCGGTGGATGAATTCCTGAACAAATTTGAAAGAGAAGTGCTAGAACAACAGTGTTTTGATGCTTTGAAATGGGCACTGCATGCTATGCCTGAAAGGTGGTGGGGTATGCATCAAAGAAGTTTTGAGGACCGGCGTGGATGCAGAAGGATGATGTGTGTATGATTTGGGAAACTACAGATGCAACTAGCAGACAACAATGATGGACGTGATGATCCACATACACACCTCGCGAAATGGATCAAGGCCTACGAGGAAGAGCCACAACCTGAATGGGTGCATTTGTTCTGTCACACTCTGGATGTCATACCCATGAATTGGTATACTGAGACAGAGCTCCACCATGCCACGAGTGAATGGGATATCTTGCATTAAGGATTCCTACTAACCTTCACATTTGAATATCATTCGTAGGATACTGTTGATGATCCACTACAAGCACTAAAAGGATCTATCTTCGAAATACCCCAGGAGCCAATGGAAGTGCTTTAGCCAGAATGGGAGACACAACTAAGCTATGCACTAGAGTGTTACAATGTAAATGTTGAGGAGGATGATGAGGACCCACGGAATATTAATATTCCAGAAATGGAAGGCTATCGTGAGGTTCGAGGACCGCTGATTGAGAATATCGACATCACAGTGCCACTAAAAATGAAGCAGGTAAACATTGGAATAGAGGTGGAACCAAAGTATGCAATGCTTGGAGACTATTGGGATGATGCCATGGTGGATAAGGTCACTGAGTTACTCTGTGAATACCAAGACTTATTCCTGACCAAAATTACAAATTTAAAAGGGATTGTTGGCAATTTAGGGATGATGAAGATCACCCTAAAACCCGACGTGAAGCCGATTAAGCAAAGGCCTTACTGCTTGAATCCGAAATATAAGGAAAAGTTTCACGTAGAATTAGACAAAATGTTCATAGCCAGAATTATTGAGCCAGTGGAAGAATCTGACTGGGTGAGTACTATAGTAGTACAGGAGAAAAAGTAGAAGGGTGAAATCAGAATATGCATGGACCTCAGGAAGCTGAACGACGCATGTGTACACGAGCCATTCCCGACACCATTCACAGATGAAGTATTGGAAAATGTTGGTGGACAAGAATCATACTCATTCACAGATGGATTCTCAAGGTACCACCAAATCAAGATCATGTTGGTAGACAGGAGGAAAATGACCTTCCCAATGGAATGGGGTTGTTTTCAATACATCGTTATGCCGTTTGGATTGAAGAACGCACCAGCCATCTTTTCGTGCATCGTTGTTGCCACATTCAAAGAATACATCCACAATTCTTGGAGATCCATCTAGATTATTAGATGGTCTTTAGATTAGTTAAGCACCATGTAGGAAGCTTAAGCTTGATGTTGGATACTTGTCAACGACACCAGATTGCACTGAACCTTAAGAAGTGCACATTCCTTGTTCCCTTTGGAAACCTATTAGGACATGTGGTTTGCAAGTAGGGACTAATGGTGACCCTTGCAAAGATTGTTGTTATTATAAATTTGGAACCATCGTGAAGTGTTAAACAGTTGCGCGCTACCTTGGGATACACCGAGTACTATAGAAAGTTTATCCGAAGTTATGGCCAAATCACCACACCGATGGAAAAACTATTGAAAAAGGATGTTACATTTTGTTGGAATGATGATTGCATGAAAAGTTTGGATGTCCTAAAGGGGAAATTGGCATCAGATCCAATCCTGGTCTTCCCAAAATGGGATGTGGAGTTTCAAGTCCATGTTGATGCATGGCGTATTACACTGGGGGCAGTGCTCACACAGGAAGATGGGGAAGGCTTGGATCACCCTATGCCATTTGCAAGCTGGAGGTTGTTGAAAGCAAAGAAGAACTATGTGACCACCAAGTGTGAGGGGTTAGTGATGGTGTACACGCTCCAAAAATACCAACACTATTTGCTCGAAGGACATTTCAGGATGTATACCGACCATTCCCCACTGTAATATTTGTTCAATAAGCATGTGTTGGGGGGGCACATATGCAGATCGCTCTTATTATTCCAGGAATATGATTTTGAGGTTGTAATAAAGTCGGGACTCTTGAATGCAGGACCAGATCACTTGCCGCGCATTGAGACAGGCGAGGAACCTACTAGTATGGAGGAAGGATTCCCTGATGCACAACTCTTTGCAATGTGTGTCATGGATGTGCACTTCAAAGATATAATCCATTTTCTGACAACAGGGATTGTGCCAAAGGAATACTCTGTCCAACAAAAGAAGGAATTAGTGGTGCGTGCGGTAGATTTTTTTTTTCATTGCAGGGCACCTATATAAAATGGGCAATGATGAGATATTGTGAAGATACATACTTGAATTTGAACAAAGTCAGATCATCACAGAAGCACATGGGGGTGGTGCAAGAGGACATTATGTAGGACGAGAAATTGCACAAAAACATCCTCCACGCCGAGTTGTGGTGGCCAACGCTGCACCAGATTTGAAAGTGTATTGTAAGGCCTACAATATATGTCAAAGGACTAGGAAACCATCGTGAAGGGATGAGATGTTGTTGATTTTGCAAATGACATTGCAATTATTTGAGAAATGGGAAATTGACTTTGTGGGACCTATGAAACTTCGAGGAAAGATGGGCGTGTGCTACATCATCACCGTGATAGAGTACCTAACACAATGGCGGGAAGCGCAGTCAGTCAAAGATTGCATGGCCTCTACAACTGCGAATTTTTTGTTTGAAAATGTGTTGACCCAATTTGGCTATCCAAAAATCTTAATGAGTGATCGTGGAACACATTTCCTGTATGAAACCATCAGTGTGCTTGCAGATGAATTCTAGGTGTATCATCAGAAAAGTACACCGTACCACCCACAAGTCAATGGGACTATAGAAGCTTTCAACAAAATACTGGAGACTGCGCTGACCAAAGTGTGCAATGAAAGGATCAGGACCTATGTGTACCTATTGTGCTATGGGCTTATGGAACAACGTGCAAGAAACTAAAGGGACAGACACCTTTCCAGCTAATTTATGGCATGGAAGTTGTCATGCCATTGGAATATAGTGTACATAGTTTGCGAATAGTAGTGCTCACAGGGATGATGGACCGTGAAGCTTTGGAGGAAAGGCTCATGCAATTGGAATAACTTGAGGAAGAATGGTTTTGGCTGGGTTTCATCAACAAGTACAAAAGCAGCGTGAAAAATCCTAGCATAACCAGTATATCAATTTGTGCACCTTCAAGATAAATGACTTAGTGC
Organism: Pinus taeda; assembly: GCA_000404065.3. Taxonomy (NCBI): domain Eukaryota; kingdom Viridiplantae; phylum Streptophyta; class Pinopsida; order Pinales; family Pinaceae; genus Pinus; species Pinus taeda. The sequence goes on along the minus strand of APFE030920114.1, from coordinate 206,801 downwards.
TGCTATATGACAGTAAGTTTGAAAAAAATTCGGGAAAATTCAGAATGCATTGGCTGGGAACATATGTGGATAGGGAGGTCACAAATGGAGGTGTGGTCCAACTAGTCAAACTAAATGGGGAACCCTTCCCAAGCAAAGTAAATGGTAGCCACTTGAAGCCCTACACGGGTGGGCCGACTACCTAACTAGCTGGCAGAATATCCGTGGAGTTGGACAAAGGCACACGTCTATAAACATATGCAGTAGATGCCAGTATAGATGTAAGGAAACAATTCTACCATGGAGGTCTCAGAATAGAGGATGCAACAGATTCAACAAGCAGCGATGCAGTGCGCTGCAGACATCAGTACCATTCGAGAACAATTGGAGGGACTCCACGCCTATTATAGACATATTTGGGCACTACAACCCCAATCAAATATGTCCATAAACCAAGGGTTTATAAACCCCTAAAAGTGTTGTTTCATACCCTAAAGGATCAAGGTCAACTGATTACATCATTTCCCAGAAGTTCTCCCTGAAAGACTGCTCAGAACTGGTCAAAACTGGACCATATAGACTGTTCCATGCTAAGGGTGCGTTGCATCTCACTTGTTACACATAGAGGTTGTGATGCATACTGAAAATCCCTTCTGTAAGGTGTAATCAGGGAGAGCAGACAAATTGAAGAGGTAGTTTGCTAAGTGGAAACCTAGAGAATATTCTAGAAACTGCTCATATGACACTTACCTCTATGAATTCACCCAGGGATGAGTAAGAGATCATGAAATCTCCAAGTGGAACCAAGAACTATCAGAGAAATGACACTAATCAAAATCCTAGAAGCTGACTCACCCCCTGCAAATATCTATATATGGATCCCTCATCCTAGAGATCCAAAGGCTGGAATTTTGTATTTTGTAAGGAAGCGTTGTTGGTTTCTCCATGAAACGTTGTATTGTTGGGTGATCTAGTCTTTTCATGAGGTGAAGAGGGCTTTCATACTGGGAGGATGGCGCTAGATCAGACAGCTTGGTTGTAATCCTCTCTTCTACTACTTCTATTAATAAAGCTATTTGAGTTTTCCTCCATATACTTGTATATCTCTTAATCTTGTATTTGTTTATGCATGTGTATGGCTAATGTACATCTGATCCTATATTGTTTATGGTTATGATCTCTATGCTTTGATGGCATTCTATTGTTTTGACTCTACAGGTGTTATTTGAAGTGGGACAAGTGAGAAAAGAGTGGCAAAAGCTCTATCAAAGGAGAGAGGAAACAAGCAAAGAGCCAAGCAAAAGACTGAGGTTGGTACTCTCTGCTTCTCTCTCATCTATCTCTCATAAAGGAAAATGCAAGTAACTTTGAATTGTTTGTTTCTAAGATAGCTACACGTCTTAGTGGGACTAGCAGCTCTGAATGGACACTAGTTTTCCCAGAAACAAAATGGTGACTCCACTGGGGAGCGAATAGTTTGTTTGTTTGTCCTTGTTGTTTTCTTTATAAACTACAGACAGAGCCTGAAGTTAAGCCAACTAGCCTTCGAACTGCTTTTGCTATGAAACTGTAAAGTAGATCAACACTGCCTCAGTCAATCTCTGGGTTGGTTTATGAACTGAACATCTAACTTGCAAACATCCTAAGAGCCCTGGTGGTAGCTCAATAACCTGACTAGATCAGCCCTTATACTTTGTGTTTATTGCCTATCATAAGCTCAGCCTAAACCCCTGAACTTAGCTGAAAATTGTGAGTAAAAACCAAGCTCAGTCTCATCCCTGGACCATTGCACTGTCTCTCATTGGCAGTCTAGATGCATCACACCTCCCATGTGCTACAGGTGAGATGCATCCATGTTTCCCTTAAGGACAGGTATGATGATTGAGTGAGACTATTTCTACCTCCAGATTTTGGTTTTTTCTTCATTGTTTTCAACTCTATTCAGTGTTTTTACTATCTATGATCAGTATATCATTGTTCAAACCTTCTTTCTTTACATTATTCAGCCTCCATTAATAAGGAATTATGAATTCTTTTTTATGTATTTTTAATCATTTACAGTGTTCCTTTGCAAAAAGTAGCTGAATCGAACTGTCGTCTTTTGATTTGAAAGTGTCGCAACTATCGTTTTCAGTCAAAGAAAAGAGTGTTGTAGAGTCTTCCTCTTTTAGATAGTCGATTACACTTTTGCCATTGTATTTGATTTGAGTCATCAATTCTTTGAAGTGTCGAAAATAGTTTTTCCTTTTGAAATTGAAAGTGTCGTCATAGTCTTCCTTTCATTTTTGAAAAGAATTTTCTAAAGTGTCGCTTTGAAGAAAAGTAATTCAGATCTGTACTTAGTTTTTTTCTTTTGTCATTCTCACATTAAAGAAAATAAAAAACAAATACATGCATGTGCATTTGCATTTAGACAGCATGGAGAAATCGATGTAGGAAAATTGCATTTAGTGTGTGCTCTCTGCTCTATGTTGAAAGAATTTTACTCTTATTTCCTTAGTAGCTAGGATTTTCATTGCTAAAATAAAATAAAGGATTGTTTATCATCTTAAATTGCATATTTAGGAATTGTATATGTACATCATGCGGTGAACCTTCAAAGGCAAACTTCTTAAGAAAGATCAACTGTAAAATAAACCTCAGTGAACATAAAAATGCTTTGGAACATAATGCACAACATCTAGAAGTCTAGGCTAGAGACGTATTCCAGTGTCGTAAAGCCTGGTAACTATCGTTTTCATTATAGATTGAATGATTCCTCCTCTTTGATACGACAAGTGCGAGTACGAACTTGTGCTCCCACATATCGTCAAGTATATATTGGGAGACCATAATAGGCTATATCATTTATCCTTAGGAAGCTGTGTCTGCCGCCCTATCGATCGCAATGCACTGAACACAGCATTCGAGAAGATTTACTGTCGTAAATAAAAGTATATTGTAATTTTGCGATTGGTTTGGTAATCCCTCTGTCTAGACTTCCAAAGTAGTTACTTTCATTCCTTTTCAGACTCCTTAAAAGAAAAGGTCCATCTGAGCACTTGTCACTTCAGGCTCATTAAAAATCAAAGGCTACTAGAGTCACCTTTATCTTTTTCTCGACTCTTAAAAACTATAAAAGAAAGTTGTGTCAAAGCACCATAAAATTTATTTTAATCAGAATAACATCATTTTTCCCTCGTTGGTCTTAGGTTGAGAAAATGGAGTCCACCAATCAAGGATTTCCCCTTGTGGGGAATTCTAGTCCTTTCTCTTCTTGGGCAAATATTGGTACCCTCACATGGCTACATTGTCCCTTCTAGGATTGACAATTGGCCTGTCAGTATGGCTTTTCTCGACCTCTGTCGTTCAAAACACCATAATTCCTGAGCAATCAAATCAGAAACCAGATGATACTGGAGTTGTCCCCCCACCTTCTACTTCATTTGTTTCTCCCTCTCCTTCTTCCTCTTCACTTGGTGAAGCTAGTAACACTAAAAACCAATTAACTAAGAAGAAGAATAAAGGGAAGGAGAAGAAGAAGAAGAGGCAAACGGTGAAAGGGGGCAACTATGCATTGTCTGGTGAAAATCCACACACTGCACCGTCCAAGCCTAAATCTCCATCTGTCATTTGCAAAGGAGACCACTATCATTGAGATTGTCCTTGAATCCAATAGATCTTAAGGGACTAGTCTCCCCATTTGCACAATCCAGTGTCTTCAACCTCTGTTGATCATGTTGAAAGTACACCATTAACTAGTGAAAACAAAGTCAATCGACAAAAAGGAAGATATAAATTTCCTTGTAGGCTATGTGAAAGTGATCATGCCCTCCACAGTTGTCCTTTCCTGGACAAAGCTAAAAGATTCTTGGATAACCGTCCTACTTCACTGCAGCAACTTCCACCTGGATACAAGAAACTCTTGCCAAGTCCATCGTTAGTTGAAAATTCAACTTACACACCTTTGTTGTTGGTTGAAATGCCTATCATTGAAGATAAACCCTCTGAGTCAACACCAGACCAAAGTCAATAGGTTGAGACGGCAGTCGACCCAGTCTTGTCTTCGGAAGATCCATCTTCAGATGATACAGTCACCAAAGAGAATGAGAATGACACCATTCAAATTATTTTTGTTAACACAGAATCTGATGAACATGGGAGCAATCTACCCATTCCTTTACCGCAAGAAGGAAGTTCCTCAGTTCAAGAGATTCATCTGGCCATTTATTCAGCCCCTTCTCCATGCAATATAGTCATTTCCGTTTATTGGAATCTACTAGCGAGACCCCGCCTACCATCTAATGTACCATTCTAGATCATAGTATAAGCTTACAAAATGATCATGGCTGGTACTAGCATAGAGGAAGGGGCCTCTGTGAGTATCCTTTCCTTAACTACTTGGAAAGCTCTTGGTTCACCATCGCTTCTGCCTAAGATTCGAAATCTGTCAGGCTTCAATAAAGGAACCAGTCGACCGTTAGGGATCCTTCCAAATTTGCCTATAACTTTGAGAAGGAAAACCATTTATCTGAACGTGATGGTAGTCCAAGGGCCTCTAGATTACATTCTAATCCTTGGGTATAACTACATTTATAGCATGGGAGCTATTGTTTCCTCTCTCTTTCGAGTGATGTGTTTCCCGTATGAAGGTATAATGGTCCAGCTCGTTGACTAGCTTTCATTCCCCAGTTCAAACATGGCTACTAGTCAAATGCCATCCCTAACTAGTCTTTTTACACAAGTAATGTCTCATCAACCTCCAGTCCCTCCACCTGATGATCGCGAGTGATTCGATGAATGTGACGAAACCTAGGGGTCACGTGCCCTAGCCTGCTATGGCAAGAAAACCTTAGATATAAGATATGGTTCCTCATAGGATATATGACCAATCTGACACACCCGTCCATTTAGGAAAATAGGATCAGCCTGGAATAGGATTTCCTCGTCAAAGGTTATGTGATTGGAAGCTCACACCATTCACCTTTGTCTATGTCAATGGACAAAGCCAAGGAAGTGTTTTGGCTTCTACACGGACAAAACAATCTTGAAAATGCAAGAACTTCCATATTGTAACCTGGAAACTCTACTTTTCTTTATACCTGGGGGAATGCAAACCTTTTTTATGCAACTAAAAATCAACCAGTGTAACTCTAACCCCATAGTTTTTACTAACTTCAACTGCTTAAGTTAGGTGATTGGTCTGGTCAACCATTCACCTTTGCAAGGACCAAATGGCACCGGAAAATTAAAGAAGATGTTTCTACGAAACTATCCTACCTAACCTCAGTAGTTCTTTAACCCCTAGGACAGTAGTTGGTCATTCCTAGATTGCATACAAAAGGCTCCGAAGCAAAGTTTCACATGGGGCAAGCTCCCTAAAAAATGAATCTACCAATGAGAGACATCCTTATTATACAACTGGCACGAGCAGGTTTACACGAAGTTCAAGCTTGTGAAAAAATAAACCTAGCAATGAGCATATGTTCCCCCAGAGTTTAAGCTCATTAAAAAATGAACCCACCTTCGGTAAATAACCTTTGTGATCGCATTGCTATCAGCTTTTGAGCCTTGGTCATGTTCTTACCATCACCTCCACTTTTTAGCCGATAATACACCTCCACTTGATTGTTTACCCTTTTGAGGAACAACTAGGATGAGTGATTTTGTTAGCCACCATCTATACATTGCCATGATTGAAAAAGTTCGAAACCTTACCTAGAACCAATTGCTACCCGAAAACATCACTCGTTCCTCAAAAGCAAATCTCTTTTAGGCTCTTTTTAGACTCGTAAAATATAAAAAGATTGTCTAGCAATTGGTCTCTCTAGCTCATTAAAGTGATTGGAAGTGCCATCCCTCCTCTATATTTTAATCTTTTTCGACCTGAGGGATCATTACACAAAAATATCGAGTACTTGTCTTTTTTAGCTCACAATAATGATCAGAAAAGTCATCCCTTTCATATTATTTTATACTTTTTCAGACTTAAGGGATTATACTACAAAAAAGGACTATTGGAGTTTCCTTTCCGTCTCATTTCAGACTCTCTAAAATTGAAAAAGGACTGAGTTATCTTTGTCGATAAACTAGTTAAAACAATAGCAACGAACTTGTCCATATGGATAAGAGAAAGTTTCACTGTTGCTAGGCTTACTAAAACATAGTGTCAGGTTTGCCCGAAGGGCAAATTATAGGAAAAGCATATGTTATCCTCCTCAAGCTTGAAAAAAATAAAGAGATAGTGGTTAGCAATGATTAGGGAAAAATTGGGAAGAAAACTTGAAGAACTTCATTAGTAGCAGGTCGCTCTTGAACATGACACTTTCACTCTATCACCATGATTGAGTCGGGTTAGGTTATTATGTTCAACGGTCATATCACCATTGGTCCTCCGTACCATCCATTTTTTGGGGTTAACACTACCAATCCATTTCAGTGTCGTTGATATGTTCAAGAGAAGTCACTCAGAGAATTCACCAACCCAGCTTACGCCTCATCCACTGCAATACCTTTATGCTCCATTTTTCATGACCGCCACCCTGAACCTTGTATCATTAGATCGTTTTCACCTCCACAAAATCATTTTCTCTATTTTGTGTCATAGATGTGGGATTCATTAAGGCCCTCCTACGATGGGTTACTTCTTGTTGACATCAGCTCATTATCCAAGAAGTTGACTTAGGAACAACCCTATCAATACCTTGAAGCTTGCATGCCTCAATGGAAAGTTTCTCACTTTCGGCGACAGGTTTACATCAATGGCCTTCGACCGAAATATTTGTGTGGTGTTCATAATCAACTCATGTATTCACACCACATGAATTGTACTGCAGTACCTTGAGGGTCATTATCATTATCGATGATTCCTCTCACACCTGTTAACATCTTACATCATTGGCTGATAATCAGGTGATGTCTTTCCATCTTTGATGTCAGAACATCTTTTCACATGGATCGACTTGTACTTCGAGTGAAGATTGAACAAGTTTGAAGACCCCATATCTAGTTTCATCCATCCGAGCTGCGATATATTCAGGAAAAATAAAGACATCAAATGTACTCTATAGTTGCACAGATAATGATCCAAGCTAAAGGATGATGGCTCTACCAGAATCATCAGTCTGCCACACAGAAGATTGTCTGTCCTATGTACATGAAAATGACTTTATAAAGTTGAGCATGGAAATGCATGCCTCAGCTAGATCATGAAAATATTATGAAGATAATGTATTGTATTGTATCTTATTATAGGCACCTTCCAGTTCGAAAGACCTTGGATCCTCATGATAAAGCATTTCACTCGACATCAGAAGATTTACGACCTCATACTTTAGGGGGCAAGTATTATAGAAATATTTGGGAACTACAACCCCAATCACATATGCCCATAAACCAAGGGCTTCTAAACCCCTATAAGCGTTGCTTCATACCCTAAAGGATCAAGGTCAACTAATTACATCATTTGCCAGAATTTCTCCCTGAAAAACTGCTCAGAATTGGTCAAAACTGGACCATACATACTGCTCCATGGTAAGGGTCTGATGCATCTCACCTGTTACACATAGATGGTGTGATGCATACTGAAAAGCCCTTCTGTAGGGTGCGATGAGCGAGAGTAGACAAATGGAAGAGCTAGTTTTCTAGGTGGAAACAGAGAGAATCTTCTAGAAACTTCTCATATGACACTTACCTCTCTGAATTCGCCTAGGTATGAGTAAGAGAACATGAAATCTCCAAGTGGAACGAAGAACTATCAGAGAAATGACACTAATCAAAATCCCAGAAGCTAACTCACCCTCCTACAAATATCTATATATGGATACCTCATCCTAGAGATCCAAAGGTAGGAATTTTGTATTTTGTAAGGAAGTGTTGTTGGTTTCTCTATGAAGCATTGTATTGTTAGGTGATCTAGTCTTTTCATGAAGTGAAGAGGGATTTCATGCTAGGAGGATGGTGTTGGATCAGACAGCTGGGTTGTAATCCTCTCTTCTACTACTTCTATCAATAAAGTTATTTGAGTTTTCCTCCATATACTTGTATATCTCTTAATCTTGTATTTGTTTATGCATGTGTATGGTTAATGTACATCTGATCCTGTATTGTTTATGGTTATAGATCTCTATGCTTTGATGGTATTCTACTGCTTTGACTCTACCGGCATTCTTTGAAGTGGGACAAATGAGAAAAGAGTGGCGAGAGCTCTATCAAAGGAGAGAGGAAAAAAGAAAAGAGCCAAGTGAAAGACTGAGGTTGGTACTCTCTGCTTCTCTCTCATATATCTCTCATAAAGGGAAACACAAGTAACTTTGAATTGTTTGTTTCTAAGATAGCTACCCATCCTAGTGGGACTAGGAGCTCTGAATGGACACTAGTTTTCTCGGAAACAACACCAAGATCACCACACCAATAGAATGACTCGAGGGCGAGTCACGATGTTTGTGTTGGGGGCCTACTAGGCATGGAATCCCCCCACGGCATGTTTTGGGGCTCAAAGCCCAAGTTTTGAGACGATATTGTTGTAAAGCTTCGTGAATTTTGGGCACGAAATGTATGTTAGAGTCTTAGGGTTGTCTGCCCTAGTTTTGAATGTAATGTCGGCCTACCCATGGTTTGCGAACCATGGGATTGTATAAATCGAGATAAGCTCTAAGTGTAAAAGATAGGTAAGTAAGAGCAGAGTATGAGATAGAAGCATAGAGTAAGCGTCTAAGTGTATCTTGGGTCATAGAGTAGGAAAAGGCTCTGCAGCTAAGTGCGTAGAGGCCTAGTAGAGTCCACAGCCGAGTGCACGGACCCCTGCGACGAAGTGTGTAGGGTAGAATAGAGATTGTAACCGAAGGAAGAGAATAATAAAGAGAAGTTTTATCTAAATTCTTTGTATCTTTTCATGGGTTATTATGTGTTGGATATGAATTGCAATTATACTGTTTATTTATTGTGTGCACTTGTATGAATGATTTATATTGTTAAGTATAATTGAAAGCATACAAATATGCTAAGTTAATCACTTATTATTGGATTACTAGTAAGGACTTGGGTAATAACATTGGTCAGCCTCGAGTAGGGTGGTGCAATAGCAGCATCATAGGCTACAAGATACAGGTAAGTGCGCGTAGCAACATGTGCGCAGGGTCGAACCGCGGACCACTTGAAACCATCAGACATCTCCACAATGTGGAAACCTAGTTCTAGCACCCTTCCATACTATTTTGAGTGAGACCTCAGTCCGCGCTCTGTGGACTATTGCCGAAAGTGCTAGTAGTACGGAGATTTTTTGGGCTAAATCACCTCTGAACCTAGGTGCACCAACAAGCCAACACCATCCCCAAGTGGAGCCACTGTTAGGTTCCTATACCAATAGGAGTCATAATTTTGAATGACTAAGGTTAATCCTTGTAATATTGTACATACCTTTGCTTCCTGCAAATGTTTTCCATATTAAAAAATAAAAAAATGTAATGAGGGTATTTCCTAAAAGAATAATCAAAGGACAAAAAGAATAAGAAAAGGTAAAAAAATGAAAATATATGAACCCTAAAAAACAAAAGATACCATGAAAGTGTGCAAGTCAAAATGTCACTACTATTTACTTTTATGCACAATAATGATTGTGTGTAGCTTGTTATTCATGCCGCAATCCATGGTAATCAAACTGTTTAATCTTGATTATACCATGCTTTGAATTTTATGTTTATAGTTAGAGAATAAAATCTGACCAAACAGTTTAATATTGGCAGATCATTAGATAGGTTGAATAAATAAAAGGAGCTCATCAATTTAATCTGAGCCCTTGGATGACATAAGGTTAGAATTAGATAGTTTGCTTTGTAAAAGAAAAGGATTGATAAAGGTTTTCTAGCCTAAATGCACCCGAATAAAAGGAAGAAAATGGTAAGGTAGGTAAATGGGTAAGTAGTAGAAAGGTTACAGAAATATCAAGTGATTATACAAGAGCACTTATGTCATGTTTAAATGCATCTTTCAAATGTGCATAAGCAATAAACAAAGCAAGGACAATGGTTCACAACTTGGTTTATTTAACATCCCCTCATTCATTTCACCCCTCTACTTACTAATTTCCCATAAATAAGTTATAGTACTTTAAAATCCTACAAGTCAAAGAGGGTTAGAGCATTTCTTTGACTTTTGGAGGAACCGGAACCTTGGCTTGATGACTTATGGACAACAAGTGTTAGAATCCCCTTCATGAAAATTCATCTCCCTTCATTTTCCCTCATTTCCCTAATAAAACCCCCCTTTCCTAAGGTTAAACACCATTTGCCTATGAAAAGTAAAAATCTTATGGTTAAACCCCTTTTCACGCAAAAACCCACTCCACCCATTAGACTTCATATTAATTTATATTTTTATTATATAATTCCCTAGTATGGTCACCATATCCTTTTTCTCATATATTAACTAAACCCCTATGTAAATACCCCCAACCCTTAGTTTTACTAAAAACTATATAAATTACCCATATCCCGACAAAATAAATATATCCTGACATTTAACCCCACCCAATCACCTAATCATGTCATTAAGTAGCGCCCAATCACTTAACCCAAGATTAGTTCCTAAGTTAATCCCAAACTACTGTGATTGAAACCCCTACCCCCCCCAACTCCCGTTCATTCCCTCCATGCATCTTCTCCGCCTGACTACTGTTAGATCACAAGCGCCCAAATCTAATGGCCTACAGCCATATTGGCTGAACCCGATCATCTACCTTTACCCGCCTGATAAGGCGATTTTCCCTAACCCCCTGAATGATACGTGTCATTCTCTAAAGAACATCGGATGACCCCTACTGAATATTGCCCATGCCACAAAAGTGGTGTGATGGCCAAGCAAAACCACTTCCCCACTTAACTGAAAAAACCGCCAACTATTCATTTGTAAAGGAACTCCCCAAAAGCAATCGTTTTTTATAAAAGCCTGAAAAGCCCTCTTTTCTCCCTCTTCACTAATTGTCTCTATAAAACTGTGAAAACCTTTGCAACTCCTGCAAATGTCGAATTGACCATCATACCTCCAAATTTGCTCCATAGGACACATCAAAAAACCAAACTAACCTCACAGTCCGTACTAGAACTGTATAAACCTCTGCAGTTGCTGTGAATAATCAATTTAAAGCCAATTCACTCAATTCCAGGTATTTCACCATAGAATACCACTCCCTATTCTAAATTGGAAAATTTCAACCTATCAAGCATTTTCATTAAGTCAAATTAATTGAAAATTACGTTAAATTTAAGAACACCTACGGCCAAAACCCTCTAAGAAGTTTCCAATTTCCATTTTAAACTTCTCAATAAAACCCCAATGCCTAATTTTAATCCACAAGAACTAAGTTATGGCTGCCACTATTGTCTTGGATGTTAGACCAATCACACCTCCTCATTTGGATCTCAACCACCTTCGCTTGGCTGACAGGGATTTTCATATCAAAGATACATCTACCCAGGGCAACTTGCTTAGAATCCATTGTCAAAGTAAGGATAGATACCTCAACCATGCTAATGATATTGGCCTTTGGGAGTCAAATTTTCCTAAATATTAATTGCCTCAAGTACATGTCTTCCTAGAAATTGTTCATATGTGCCATGCATGCTACATCCCTAGCCATAGAACCATAATGTCTCATGACCAAAAGGTGTTTTTTACTATCACAGCTGAGTCCATAAATGAAACGTTGCAACTCCAACCAAGACCAAACCTAACTCCACTCTCAATTGGAGATTTGTTAGACCAATATTCCAAACTAACTCCCTCCAGACTGGCCCAATTGTTCCAAGATTTCATTGTTGAAGAGCAACACATTCCAAAAAATCCCCCCCCCCCCCATATCTCTATGCCATGTTCTTTGAAAGGGGAAAACAAATCATCACCATGATATCATGTGTCCTAGGCTTCTCTACTAATGAATTTGTTGATGAACTTGTCCTTGTTGTCATGTCAATCTATACCCTAGGACAACCTCCTACTATTGTGTACAATTATGCTTAGTTCATAGCTCAGAGAATGCATGAACAATTCACTAGGATGAACAATGAAAGAGTATTCAAATACTCATCTGTCCTCTACCATATGTTCTTATATTATCAACTAGACAGGTTTCCTTTTCCCTTCTAGAAGCTGGATACCAAAGGCTAGCACCAGGTCTGTCATTTTTTGGACCCCATTGTTCCATAAGTATGGCTCACCATACACTTATTCAGATTTTATAGACTCTTTTGTACATCAGTCATGACTATGCTTACAGGAAATCCTCCACCTAGGATAAGTCCATAGATAAAAAGAGTCCTCCAGCTATCAAAACAAACCAAAGTGGTAGATTGGTACCTGTACCAAAACCACATAGAGATAAGGATTTATGGGTGCTAGCTTGCACCATATAAACTACCCAAATACCTCCTAATGAGGTTATTTGCTTTGGAGTATTATAGGAAAATAATGAAAATAGATGAAGTAAATTTTGTTTCAACCAAGAAGAAAACCCAATTCAGAGTCAAACATCAACTAAGCCCCTTCATTTGCAATTCTAGAGAGGCAGGGAAGGAAGTAGACCAAATTTTGCAGCAAATGAAGTTCCAGCAGAGTTCCATGTGGAGGTATGACCCTAAAGAATTCATGACCAGATTGAGAAAAAAGGCCAAGTTGGGACCTTATCCCCACCACCCCATACCAGAGATAGAAAGATATGCAAATCAATCTGAGTGGGTAGAAAATGCTCTGGTAGATAGAGACAATACAAAGGTAGGCAGAAAATGCCTTATGTGACTTGGAAAGGTAGTTTGATGAAAGCTCATTTATACAGTTACCTAAACAGTAAGAGCCAGCCATGAGAACCCCTCCTATCATGTAGACTCCTCAAAATGAAGAAATAAATCCCAAGAGAAATAGAAAGGGAGCTTCTACCTCAGGCTCGAAAACATCTAATGTACAGTTTGAAACTAGTCATAGCAAAAGGCAAAGGCTCAATCATGTTTCTGAATAGGGAGATACAGAAGAATCAACACAGGTGACCAACACAGAGGTAGATAGAAACAGGCCCACAACTCCATCTGGATATATACGAGAGCCATCCACATCACAGTGTTAGATGTTGGAAAGGAATCTAAGTGTGGAAGTGTCTTCTTTCTATAGGCCTACTGATAAGGACCAAGACATAAAGGATAGATATAAAGAAATTAAAATGAGAAATGATAAGCTCAAAGCTCATACATATACTCAATATCTGAAAATCACTCCCGCAAATCAAACAAGGTTGATGTCAGATTTTGACATCAAGGAGGGAAAGTTTCAAATGTCCTTTATCAAACCTACAACACAAAAACCCAAGACATCTTCAGATCTCAATATGGTTGACTTTGAAGTATTGGAAATGGATGTTCATCCCATAGACCAGATAGAACTACATAAACAGGCTAGAGAGATGATATATTCCACCCTTATAGGTAAAGCCATATCTTCCCATCAGCTACAAAACTCATTGAACAACATCGTGACATAGTTTTAGTTGGAGAAGGCCTCCTCACATACCAAGGACACAAGGATTAAGTCTTTGGAAGACTTACTTATTGAATTGGGACATCAACCCAAAGATATAAAGGGTATTGAGTAGCTGATAAAAAAGAAGAACGATGATATTGTTGCACTTAAGAAGCAATTGAAGATACCTCAGCTGCAACATCCTCAGACACTTGAATTCTTAGAGAGCCAAACCAGACATGAAGAGTTGATGGACTTGGTATATTTCTAGGAAAACTAGTTGCTAATCCCACTAAGATGGGTAGCTATCTTAGAAACAAACAATTCAAAGTAACTTGTGTTTTCCTTTATGTATGAGAGATAAGAGAGAAGTAGAGAGCACCAACCTTAATCTTTTGCTTTCCTCCTTGCTTTTTTCCTCTCTCCTTTGATAGAGTTTGCGATTCCTTTCTCACTTGTCCCGATTTAAAGAACACCTATAGAGGCAAAGCAACAAAACACCATCAAAGCATAGAGATCTATAATACCATAAAAAATGTAGAATCAGAAGTACATTAACCATACAATTGCATTCACAAATGCAGGATTCACAAATACACAAGTATATGGAGGAAAACTCAAATAACTTTATTCATAGTAGAAGTGGAAGAGAAGATTACAACCCAGCTGTCTGATCCAACATCATCCTCCCAGCATGAAAGCCCTCTTCACCTCATGAAAAGCAAGATCTCTATGATGAGGGATCCATTTATAGATAATTGTAGATGGGTGAGTCAGCTTCTGGGTTTTTGATTAGTCATTTCACTAATAATTCTTGGTTCCACTAGGAGATTTCATGATCTCTTACTCATCCTTGGGCGAATTCAGAGAGGCAAGTGTCATATGAGAAGTTTCTAGAAGATTCTCTAGGTTTCCACTTAGAAAAAATTCTCTTCCATTTGTCTACTCTCATTCATCACACCCTACAAAAGGCCTTTTCAGTATGCATCGCACCCCCCATGTGTAATAGGTGAGATGCATCGTACCTTGACCAAGGAGCAGTCAGTATGGTCCAATTTTGGCCAATTCTGAGTAGTTTTTTAGGTGGAACTTCTGGGAAATGATGTAATCAATTGACCATGATCCTTTAGGGTATAAAACAACACTTTTAGGGGTTTAAGAGCCCTTGGTTTATCAACATATGTGATTGGGGTTTCAGTGCCCAAATATGTCTATAACATGGTCGTAAAACTCAATGATCAACTAAGAAAGATAGAGAAAGAAAAGGATAGCTTGATCCAATTAAAACAAACTAACATTGCCACAACTTCTATAAATGTCATCCCTATAGTATCTACTATAGTCCCTTTGACAGTGACAGCTTCACTAGCACCTACAGCTCCACCTGCCACAGCATTGCCAGTCACAACAGAGTCTACATCAGCAGTAGGTACATCAGGAGAAAAGGCACCAGAGTTGGTCAGATCCATGGAAGATATGTCTATTCAAGCTACATAAATGAACAGACTGAAGGAAAAGTTGGCAAGTTTAGAAACTAACTACAAACTTGGCCAAATTATGCAAAAGGAAGATGCACGATAGGCCAGTAGAATGAGTGAAAGAGTCAAAGCTATGGAAAAAGATTTAACATTGGAAAAACCCCTTGGGAAAGCCAAGGAACTATTATGGGCCAATATCATTGACTTCGTCAAGGATATTTGGCCATCTATTCAAGCTATTTTTTAGCAAACATAATTGATAAAGATAGCTACAAGAGCTATCCTAAAGGTCAAGGAGTAATTGAGTGACATGCCTAAGGATGCCAATAGACTCATCCACCTCCTTAACAACAAAAATAGGTATGAGCTTCATGAGCTAGATATAGAAGACAAGACTGAAACCATTTTGGAAATAAGGAAGGTCCTTTCCAAGAGAAACCTAATGCTAAACTTAGAAGAAAAGTGATAGAACATGCAGGTAGCCATTAATAGATTCATGGCTAAATTCCAAATTTTGAGAGAGAAAGGATTGCTCAGTCCCTTGGTCATTAATGACAAACTTATGACACAACTGGACTATGATAATGGACTCAGGCAGTTGGCTAAAGAACAAGCTAGCACTTTAGCAATAAAAGCACTGCCAACAGGTAAAGTTTTGTATAATACATTTGAGAACTTATTTTTTTCTCCAGCATGAGATAAAACACGTGTTCATCACCAAGCCCAATTTTGCCAAGTATATTGATGCTGATGAGATATATAGGCAAATGATGAATGTCAAGGTACCTGATGCAGAATGGTGGGAGAAGATGACTAATTTAGTGTGAGAAATTCATAGTAAAAGAGTTACTGGACAATAAAATTACGAGCAACCAGGTAAACATATGAAAACAGTTTAGCATCGTTAAAGAGTATTAGGTGAAAGATAAAATTTAAAGAAGATTCCAGCGTAAAATATCACAACAACAAGCCAGCATAAAGGGCTACAAATCCAACCATAAGAGCCAATGGTACCACAATAAAAGGGACATCTTGAAAGAGTTCAATAGTTGTCTCTATTTTCCTGCAAGAAGATATTTTGTATTTCCTAGATTAAATCTCAATTTTTTTTTTGAGATGTTATGCAATAATTTTTGTATAAATACTTCAAAATTGGAAGTATGTAGTGTGGACTCTTAGACATTTATATAGACCTTTTGATCAAAAGATTGTAAGCTTTTGTATCACTAATTGGACCAGCAAGCTGGATTAATAAATAAATACAAGACATTTCATAGGATTCATGTGTAGAGCGAAGTGCAGAAAAGTATTTTCTCTTGTTGTTGTTATCATTCTTTAAATTTTTTCCACAATATTTAACGTATTTCAAATCTGAATGCTATAATGTGGAATGATATCTCAGAATTTTCTTCATTGCACTCTATCTTAACTATTGTGCATTTAAATGTTTTCTGCTAATTATCTAAGTTAAGGAATTCTTGATTGCTCCTTAGTTTAGGTTGTCTCCCTGTAATCTATAGCAAAGGATTCTTTTTTGCCCTTTGTTTCCGATTACCCTCTTCTCCTCGTTTTAATTCCGGTCTGAGAATTCTTAATTTCTCTCTCACCCTGGTTAAGACTAGTTCACCCATCTGGCCCAAAGACCTTCACTTTACTCTACTAGCTTGCCCTTTGAACACTCCCTTTAGTGAGTTAAATCTAGTTTTGTTTCCCTTCTTTGACTCCATATCCCAATAGTCCAAAGACATCATTTTATCCATCTATTTTAAGGATTCCAGCATCAAACCTTCAATACAAATCAAAAACCCCCTAAACCTTCAGAACTAGCCTAAAATCTCAGCAAACAAAGCTAAATCATATAAAGAGAACCCTCTTTGATCCATAGGTTGGCTAGAGCCTATGCTTAAAAGTTGTTTTGTGGTTACTTCAATCCTTTCCTTCTTTTGAAAATTTCTAGGGAAAGGATTTGAGTGATAATATGTTCTACTCTCAAGATTATAGGAGAATAGGGATATCCTCTTAGTTTGAGATGGAGTGATGTTGGAAATGGCATGTTCATTCTTATCTTTAAGTGATAAAGAGAGAATAGTGGAAGATTGGAAAAGAATATGTTCTTCCCTTGAGGATATAAAATCCAAGAAATGAAAGGGACCGACACTCTTTGAGTATGGGAAAGGAATCCAAGAGATGAGTGGTCGAAGAGGATTGATATTCTTTGAGGACTTGGGTACAAAGATCCAAGATAAGAATAGTCCTAAAAGGAAATACCATGTGGACATCTGGATAGGGTATGTACCTTAGAGAGGTAGTGCGGTATCACATATAAAGCCTCTGAGCATAATTCTCTTGATTAAAGAACTGCTTTTCAAGTTAGGCCTCAAGGATAGTGTTGGTCATGATGATGATGTTTACGATATGGCTTATCAATCCGACTCTTCTCAAGAACTCTTCAATTTGATATATGATGTTATATTGGTTGTACAATTGTTAATACCTCCCTAGTTAAGAGGGAGCGTTGAGAAATGTAACTAGTTTTGGTCTTCATAATTTTTGTACTCATTTCAATATGTTTCATATGTAACAAACAAGAAGAGAACAACTAAAATTATTATTATTATTATTATTGTTAAAGCATGGGTTTCATTCTCATTATTTATGGGCTTCTATGTAAATGGTTGTTCTTCATGCTTGTAGAGTTTGTTAGGTCTTAGGATTTATTTTCATGAATCAAAGGAGTCAACATCATGTTTATAAGACCCTTCTGGGCAATTTGTAATTGTAAAAATATATATTTTTTGGTCTAAAAAAATCATGTAATCTCCAAGAGTAAAAGTCAGCCCTGGGATCCTTAAGTCAACCTAAAGGAGGGAATTTGACCCCTTTATAAGGCTATATAAATAGTAGTTTTACTTCATTTGATGACACACTCACTCAAAAGTTCAATCCACAAGAAAAGAGTTCAATCTATAGTTTGGCAGTTGCAATAAGGAGAGTGAAGGTCAAGAAGAAAAAAGAAGTGCAAAATTTCTTGGTTTTTAGGCTCTATCTCTCTCACGTGTGTGAAATTATAGGGTTTTTGGGTTGCGGGAAAAGACCAAATTTGGAGGGCCGAGTTGCAATAGGAACAAGTATAGAAACCAGTAGTTGGAAAGATGGAAACTCTGTCTATACTTCGTTGACCTTAGGAAGACTTATCTTGTTCTTGGAAGGTCCTAGAAGGAGTCAAATTAGGTTTTATTCAGGAGTTTTAGGGCCAAAATTGCAAGTTGTAGTTACAATTCAAAGTTGTAGGTCGAGTAGTAGTACTATAGCTAGCAAGTAAAAGTTGTAGTAGTTTGGTGCATATTCAAAGACTTGAGGAAAGGATTGAATTGGTACTAGGAGACGGACTTGGTCTAAGATTGGGTCTGTGTATCTCATTTTGAAGTAGATTCTAAGAAGAGAAGAGTTTTCAAGTTTTCCTTTTGGATGGGTTTTTCCCTGGCTAAGAGCCTACATTTGTGTCCTCTTTTTTTTATTTTTCTTTTTGATAAGGTTTGATGAAAATATCTAACTAAAGGAACATAAATAATATAATAAGTATTCACAAGAAAGTATCAAGGTTAAAGAAAATAATTTTAATAAGTTACCACTATCGATTGTGTAACATTCCTCATCATCCACAAGCTCAAAATTCATTGTCGATATAAATCCCTCTAGAAAAAGTCAGGGACACAATGGAACATATGAAATAACATGCTATAATCTTTAAATTTATGCGTAACTAGCCCTAAAAAAATCTCTTGATCAAGTGGATTCGGAAAAACTAGATGATCAAGAGAGATGCCAAACTTAAACTGGGATCTAAAGGATTATTTACAGTAATCTTCAACAATGTTGAATATCGGGAGAAAATTTTCCAAGGAGGTCCTTATTTTATGAACTCAGCAAGTCTCTTCATGAAACCATGGGTTCCTAGACTTTATCTTCGTAAGGAAAATTTCACCTTCTTATTGGTATGGATCAGGATATATTCCCCCCAAGATTATTGGGATCCTAAAATCCTAGCACAAATAGGCAACAAAATCATCCAGTTTGTTATCTTGTCATATATCACAAAGAAAGGAAGATACACCTCCTATGTCTAGCTCTGTGTACACCTATATCTCACTAAACCCTTGTTGGAAAGCATTCTTCTTAGCTGTGAAGAAAATATTCGGGAGCAATTGATAGATTATGAGAAGATTCCCTTTAGATATAGGAAATTTCATGCATTATTTGATCATATGTTTAAGGAATACCCAAACAAACCACCTTAGCAACCCAATAGAAACGGTCGTAAAGACAACAATCAACTCCTACAAAATTTAGGTGAATTCCTAATCAATTCAAGCAAGGTGGCTCCAATGAATGTGCTCTCCTAACCCCCCCCCCCCCCTAAACCTTAATTATAAAAATAATATCTTGGAATGCAAGGGGCCTAAATGGTAAAACCAAACACAAGGTCCTAAACTATAAAATCTCCTTCGAAAAATAAGATATTCTAATGATTCAAGAGACCAAGTGCACTCACGATAGTCTAAGAAAACTAGTTAATACATTTTGGAAAAACATTTACCTCCTAACCTAGTGTGAAATAAGAGATTTTGGAGGGATTGCAATTCTTTGGAATCCTTAAATATTCATTCTTTCTCCCCATAATTCTTACTACATGTTTTCATCCCATAAGCTCTTCCAAATCTGATTGTATCTCTAATGTTTACGGTCCCAACTCTCCTCTGGAGGAAATAACCTTCATTTCAAACCTATTTTTTTGTTGCTTTCCTTGTATTCCATGGAAATTATATTATGGGGGGATATTTTAATCTCATTCACTGTCTACAGGAAAAGAGAGGAGGGATAAGAAGGCTTCAAGAAGAAGTCTCACTTTTCAACTCTTTTATAGATAGTTACGAGAAGATCGATATCCAAACTCTACATGGCATTCACACCTGGAATAATTGGAGGGGGTGTAATTGCCAGGTGACATCAAGGTTGGACCACTTCTTAATTTCTAAGTCTATCTTCCTTACAAATATTGATGCGGAATATTTCATCCTCCCAAATTATGGATTACATCACTCACCAATAGTTATTCAAATGAATTGGTTTTTCTCACCTCACAAAAATACCTTTAGATTTGAGGCTTTCCAGTTACGCCATCTGGACTTCGTTTCTAACATGGAAGCATAGTGGTAGGAATGAACATCTATATCATGATGAATTATCTATTTCTTCCAACATTATCTTAAATTTATCAAGAAAAAATTGAAGGATTGGAATGTCATAGATTTTGGAAATATCCTAAAAGAGAAATAGGAATTAGACCAAAAAATGAAGGAAGTTTAGTAGGCCATTATAAATGAGGAACGAATGGAAGAACTAAATGAATTAGAAGTGTATTTGTGTCTTCACCTAGAGGAGAGATCAACCATAGGAAGATATCCTCTATAAGTAAAAAACACAAGTGCAATGGTTGGAAGAGGGGGAGCGAAACACAAGCTTCTTACACAAGTCCATGTTAAAGTATATGTCGAAAAATCGCACCCATCTTATCCTTAATGAGCTTAATGAGGATATGGAAACCAATGAGGACATCGTCAAGGTAGTTTCTAAACATTTTTCCTCTTTGTTTATAGAGCTAGTTCCTGATTGTAGAAGGGTCATTCAACAAGTAATCCAGCACATCCCAATTTTTTTTACTAATGAGAAAAATTCCTTTATGCTAAAGGAAGTAACCTATAAATAAGTAGAACTGGTCATGGGTATGCCCAATGGAAAATCCCTCGAATAGAATGGATTTACTATCAAATTATTCCAAGCATGGTGGGTCATCCTTGGAAGGGATGTTTGGAAAGTTGTTAAAGACTCTTGCTACTTTTCCTCATTCCTTTATGTAGTTGATGCCACTTTAATCTCTCTCATTCCTAAATCCTCAAATGAATCCTCTCCCATTTTAACCCCATAGCCCTTTGCAATGTCATCTATAAAATTATCTCAAAAACTATTGCAAATAGACTCAAAAGCCTCCTTGCTTCCCTTATCATCCTTGAACATACATGCTATGTATAAGGGAGGAAAATCCTGGATAGTATCATCCTTGTCCAAGAGAATATCCACTCTCTTTGGACCACCAAGCAACCTGGAATGATTTTAAAGCTATATATTTCAAAAGCCTTTGACAAGGTTAGTTGGGAATTTCTATATCATACTCTTCAAACCTATGTATTTTATTATAAATGGATTTCATGGGCAATGGAATTTATTTTAAAATCCTTCTTCTCCATATTGGCTAATGGCTCCTCTTCTCCCACCTTCACCAATTCTACAGTTTTAAGGCAGGGATACCCCCTCTCACCTTACCTCTTCCTTTTGTTTGTATAAGGATTTAGTTTCTCCATTAGAAATGATCTCTCTTAAAAGCATCTCAAAGGCATCCCTCTTAGATCTAATAAACATCACTTTTCTCACCATTAATTTGTGGATGATAGCTTGCTTAAGGGCCACCCTTCTCCTCAAGAGGCTTTGGAATTCAAAAATATCTTGGACACATTTGCAACAACTTCTGGAACTAATATCAACAATATTATGTTTCAATTTTTTTTCTTCAACACTCTATTAACAATCCAAGTTCATATCTCTCATCTTTTTGGCTTTAGAAAGAGCTCCCTTCCTTCCAAATATCTAGGATCCCCTTTAACTACCAATCCTCTTCGTTAACATGTTTGTGAAGAGAATTTACTCAAATTTGAAGCTAAAATTTCAAGTTGGAATTTCATAACACTAAAATTTGCTAGCTATTTTACCCTTCTAAAATTTATCTTGCAATCCATGCCTACCTACCTTCTCTCTACCCTAGCTACTCCTAAATTCATCTTAAATAAAATTTGTAAGCTTCAACGCTCATTTCGTTGGGGGAGGGGAAAGGTAGGAATGAAAGTGGGCCTTAGCATCGTGGGATAAGCTTTTCCTTCCCAAATTCACAAGAGGCCTAGACATGAGAGATCCCCTGACTTTAAGCAAGGAACTAAGCACCAAAACATGGTGGAGATGGCTAAAAACTCCCCCAATATTGTCTTTCCAAATGTGGACCAACAAACATTCCCATGGTTCTCATTCATCTCAACTTGTCTGTATGCAAAATGGCCCTCATGGATCTGACATTTGGAATGCAACTTGGAAAAATAAAGCCCTAATTTAGGATCACTACTTCTAGGAGACACATAATGGAATGAAGCCTTATTTTGAGAACATTTGTGGAACCAATGACCAAATTAGCTTCTCTAATACCCTCCCAGTAGATTAGAGACAATTTAAATCAAATAGGAATCTTGTTGGTAGCTCATTATTGGGACCCTCATCCAAATAATTCACTCTGGCGCATTTGGAAAATTCAAGCTCCTAATTATGCAAGGACTCACAAAGAATAAAACCAATTATTAGCCCTTATTATGGCAACAAGACACTTAGCATTATAGGTTAGCAATTATATTTTGTGTTGGGGATATGAACCATCTAGAAATTTCAATCTTAAGGAGATGTATGAAATTATAATGCAAGTTCAACATACATCACCAAATCGCAGTTGGAAACACCTTCGGAAAATGAAACATTTCTAGAAAATCACTTTGTTTCTCTATATTTTACTATAGAATAATAATTTAATGTGGGATAAGCTTCAAAAGTGTGGATTTTTGGGTCCCTCTGTCTGTCATTTATGTTAGTCACGGGAAAAGGACCATAATCACATATTTCCTACCTGCTCTTTTTCATTACAGCTCTAGGAGAACATGACCATCTCTTTTAGAAAATCCAATCAGGTATCTCACAATATTATTAATATGTTGAGAAACTAGACCAAATCTCCCTTGAGCAACCCCATCCTTAATGAAGCTTGGCTTCTCATATCAAGCTTAATTTCTTGGTACACATGAAAAGAAAAAAATGTGGGAATATTAAAAAATTATTCTTCCCCCTAGAGGTAGTCTGGCACTTAGTCCTCTCCCATCTACAAGAAACCATAGCCTCTCTTCATTGGTCCTCTGAGGATTGGGATTTCCCACAATATGAACATAAAATTCTATATCAACTTGGGTTACACCCTCAAAAATCCCTAGAACCCTTAGTCCCATCCTCTTTAGCCAATGTGTCTAGCCCTGAAGCCTAGTCTCCCCCTCCTCTAGGTTTCATAAAAAATAATTTTTATGGAGCTTCATGAGGTAATCCAAGCCATGTTAGCTCATTGGTGTCTTCAAAAAAAAAATAGGGAAATGTCTTGACATTTATGCCAAAAATATTAGCTTTACCACTAACAATGAAGCAGAGTTATCGGCGCTAGAACATGGTCTAAGAATTTCCATTAGAAATAATTATTAGCAATTATTGATTGAGGGAGACTCCCTGCTCATTATCTCAATCTTGGAAAATATCTAATGTGGCTCATCCCTCTCCAAAGTCTCAAGAATCTAGCACCTCAAATCCCACATAGCCAAAGTGGAATCACTGCTTAAGAAAATATCGGCTCCCATGTTGTCCCATATTCATCGCTCAGGAAATAAACTTGCAAACCTCCTTGCAAACTATGCACTAGATTCAAACAACTATTCTCTAGATTGGTGATGGTCCCAAAAGGTTCCCCCACAGTTGAGAATCACTTGTCTTTCCATTGCAGAATAGGATCACTCCCCCATGGTGGTTGAACATCACTACCATGCATATTAATCATGACGAGGTTGAGTAATTTTAAAGGCCATTTGGCATATAGATCTCCCTCTTGGTAGGTTGGAAAGAATGTATTAATGTATGTGGAGGGAAATAACAACCAACATTGGGTTCTTGTACTTAGTTTTTCCCATCATCTGCAACTTGATTATGCAGGCTCATTGTTATTTGAAATGGATTATGTTGGAGTTATTTAGAGATGCTATGAGGGCTTCCTTGCTTCATTCCTTAAGTTAGCTTCCAGATAGAATATATCATAAACATGATTATTCTTCTCCATCAATTATGTATAGCTCCCTTGGGTATTTGATTCATGGTTTCCATGCCAGTGATCTTTTTTATGTCCTCACTCCCAATGGTGAGACTGTATTTTGGTTTCCACTGCAGTTGTCCAATGACATTAATGGTAGGGGTGTCTCTCTTTCGCCTCCCTAGATGTTTGAAACACTTCTCTTTGATCAACTTGTTTTAAATGGGGACATCTTTGATAGCTTGGAGAAGCGGGATTTTGAAACACAGATTTTTCAACTCACCTAGAAGTTTAGTCTCTTCTGGGGTGTGTTGGACTGGATGGGTTAACCTTTCAGGAAAGGGGGGTGGATTCATTCTAGGAGTAGTTTCCTCTCTTTCCTCCTCACTCTCCCTAGGTGGAGATGGTAGTTGGTCATCTGGGAGAACTCTCCCAAACCTAAGGTTAATTTCATGAATTTCCATAGCATAGGTAGGGTAGGATGCTTCTCCAATGTAAACATGTTGTGCATATCTGTTTTTTGGGGTTTGGTTTTGGTTGGGCAGGCTTCTAAGGTTGTTTAGGTGGAGCAGGGTGTAGGAGTTGTGGTTGAGATGGAGGTGAAGGCAATAAAGTTGGAGCTTGGTTGTATGGGGGCCTCCACCCTTGAGGTGGTGCATTCCACAGAGATTGTGGAGGAATATATGGATGATATGGTTGGTTGGCCGATTGGGAATATTATTGAGGTGCAAAAGACCAGGGAGAAGGTCTAGACCAGGAAGGATGAGTTGGGGGGCACAAAGGGGGAGTGGATGTGTTTTGATTAGGGTTGTCATATGAAGAGGATGTACCTTGCATGCCCTGTTGGTATGGTCAAGGTCCATGAGGCCTCCTTTGATTTATGTAGAAGAGTTGTTCAATCATCCCTTTGGTTCCCTGATACACCAATTTTAATCCAAGCAGAGATGGGTTCTTATCTATGGAGTGGTTTTCCTCACAGACCGACCAAATTTCTATAAGGTTCAATGTACATTCATTCCTACGGTGCCTCCTTGTGCATCTAGGGTAGAAGATGGCTAATGCTCTCTCTGCTTCCTCTTGCTTCTGTTTAATTTTCATAGTGTCTATTTGCAGAGCAAGGGTTTGCATCATTTCACTCTTAAAGTCTTCCAACATGTTCCCAGTTTCACTTTTTATGGATGTATTGGAAGAGGATGAATTGGCCACTGCTTGACTTGCCCTACCCTTCTTTCTAGATGCCCTAGAATGATTCTTGAAAACTATCTTGATATCATCATAGGGTAACTAGTAGATGTTCCCTCCTAACAGCAAGTTTAGGGTTTCTAGAAGGTCTTCCCTGAACCCCCTGAAAAGGAATAACTTAAGTGATTCAGGATAAAGTGTGCACCTAGCCCTTTTGTAGCTGAGATGGAATCCTCATAATCCTCTAAGGACTCATCATGTCCCAAGGTCATTCTAAAAATTTCCTCTTTGGTATCTTTTGACCTGCACTAGTCCCTATACGTGTTGTTGAAAGCTTGTTACATCTGAGCCCAAGTGGTGATACTATACCCAAGTAAACCCATGAACTAGCGCAGGGTTGCATCCTTGAGAGTGGATGGGAATAATCTAAATTCTGATCATCAAAGATGTAATCATAAGTTCTGCATATGACAGAAAATTCAAAAAAGAAGTATCTGGATCTTCTGAGGTCATGCCATGGAATCGAGGAAGAGCAGAGGGGCTAATTTTTTTCATCTTTGCATCCCCATTAGTTTCTTTGATGGGAAAAGCACACTCAATTCTTTCCCTGTCTCCCCTTTCATTTCTACTTTAAACAATTGCGTCATTTAGAATTATCTCTTCTTCTTCCCCTGTAGGCTCTTCAAAAATATATGGTTGTTCACCTAAGGGGTCCTCTAGCTCACATCCGTCGAAGAAGAGGGAAGGCTGGTTGTTTAAAGTGGTGGGGGTATTTGGTAGAAATTTTCCTAAGTTATCCCTATTCCTAGGAAGCATGAAAAGAGTGTTTTTTATTTTTGAGTTTTAAACTACTTGCAGAATTGAAAGAAAACAAGATTGAATTGCAACTATTTATTGAATGGAACTAATTGAAGAATGAAAGAGATAAGAAAAGGAAGAAAGAAAGCACAAATCACATCTACTCAAACACCTCCCCGGCAATGGTGCCAAAAAGTGATGAGCATCAATATTGCAGCAAGGATGATGCAACTCCTGGGGCTACCAACTTTACTTCATCAACCCTAGGTTCATACAAACTTGGAGATGACACTGTTGTATACACAATTAGATGTAATTGGTCTAATCTCTGTCACTACTGAGCTAGGGTGATATACCACTAGGGTTTCTCAAAAAAGCCTTCTATTAACTATAAGAAGTTTGATTACCAACTTGGAGAAGGGAAATTTACCCTAATTTGAAGAAAAGAAATGTTGTCTATTGCATGAAGGAAATGAAGGTATCCCTGCAATTTAGAAACTCTTGCAACAATACACATCATTCTAGGCATTTATACATGAATTCATAAAAAAAAGAAAGGTTTATTCAAGTAGAAGAAAACAGAGTTGTCACCATTTAATTGCTAATTTCATACATGGAAGTGCTTGAAACCAATATGAA
The DNA here is from genome assembly GCA_000404065.3 of Pinus taeda. Lineage (NCBI taxonomy): Eukaryota > Viridiplantae > Streptophyta > Pinopsida > Pinales > Pinaceae > Pinus > Pinus taeda. The sequence goes on along the minus strand of APFE030920114.1, from coordinate 180,257 downwards.
AGCGAGATCAAATCAGTGCAAAACCTAAGAGATCAAAAAATACCAATTGCAACTTACCCTATGAAACTGAAAGCTAACAACCTAATTAGCAAGAAAACCTTAGATTACACAAAAAGCAACAATTTTTTCTTTTTTGGTTGTATGAGAAGTATTCCTCAAACCATAATCCATGAAAGGGAGAAATGAGGTGAACCACTTGTTTTCGGCCTTTTTGGAATATCTTATTATCACTACAATGCTACTATTAGAACTATCCAAATAGAAGTAAACTAATTAAATCTACCAGTATTTGCAAATTAGCAACACCAAAATCAGTTTAACAACTAACTATGAGTATAACTTAAGCATAAATATACAACAAAAGGAACCTCTATTGTTAGGGTTGGGCCCTAACCCAAGAGCTTCAGCCCTCTGAGTCAACTCAGTGTTGGATCAAGGGAATGTTGCTCATTTTCATTAAAGAAATAAAAAATACATAAGAGTACTTGGTTACAATGCTTCAACTCGAAAACTTCTTAGCTATCTTAGACAAAAAATCTAAATCCTAATGAGGCCCTTGTGATGAAGTAAAATTATAAGTGCGAACACAAACAAATTCCTCTAGCTCGATAATGGGTCTAGCCACAACTGATACATTCTATGGAATATTTCCTTAGGTTAGAACCAATTAAGAGGGCCTACCTCTTAGTACACTTATCTCGTTTGATGATGTCCTTGCTTTCTCGCTCCAACTATCTCTCGCTTCCTTCTTAAAACACCTTAAAAAAGTAAACAGCACCAAACAACAACCGTGATAATAGACAAATTGTAATTCAACCTACTTAACAAGTCAAGAAACATTAATCCACGAATATGTGAGATGAAAAATCATGTAGGAAATCAATCAATAGTTTCATATATATTGAATCAAGAAGATATTACAACCATTGTCTTGATGTTGTCGTTCTCCTCTAACAAGACTAGGTTCCCACACACTTCTGCTAGCATTCCATAATGGCCTCAACAACAATAGTTTTAAGGCTCTTCCCTTTAGGCTTCACTCCAAACCAAATTCACACTTCTCCCTCGCACAATGGAGAGCTACAACTATGAATACCTTTTTTTTTACTCCAAACCAAATTCACACTTCTCCCTCGCATAACGGAGAGCTACAACTATGAATAGCTTTTTGTTTACTCCAAACTTAATTAGCACTAGCACACCAACATTAACACTTCCACACTAACACTAGTTTGTGCTTCAGAAAAAGGAGTTTTATATAAGATGAATGGATAGGAGATGGATCCTCTTCTCATGGGATAAGATCTTATCCCTTGAGGTAGTTCCATCATTATAGGGGAAAGGATCCCAAACTGAAATCCTCGACCCCATCCAGCCAAATCATTTACCAGACTTCCGTTACAAAGCTTCTACAACTGGAAGCTTTGGCTCTTCATTTAAAAAACTTTCCATAAGAGTATCGGTGCGATTAGAATAAATCTCAGTCGCTCTGGTCGGTGCTAGGGATACTGCTAATCCCTGCTTATTGGCATGAGGAAGACAAGGGCCACTAGCATTGGTCTTGTAAACTGGGCAAAACAGAAGTTTTTGGGGAAATGGTGCAAAAGGGAATTGATCTACTCATGAAGAGGGACATAATGGGAGTTTCGTCATGAAGGGAAAGCATGTAGGTTTCACTATAGTGGTCCTCCGGGATCAAGGAACAGGGATTACAAGGATAGTGACAAAATGTTGTGTAACATATGCCCCCTAAAGCGTGAAGGTTGAACTAGAGTGAGGGATGAAATGCTTTATGAATTAGTGCGAGGAACTGTAGCCTGTCGTTGGAAAATCTGCAAGCAAGTACATATACCTATACATAACTGAAAACTCTATCAAATGATACATGAACCTTGGTATGGATACATTCATCCATAGAATTATCATATAAATTGATCCAAGCATGGGCGTAGCCATTCGTTAAAGAGGATCATAATGAAACCAAGGTATGGTCATTGCCATCCAATAATGAGAAGGATCACATATGATAACTCATGGTATGATCATAGCCATCCATCTGAAAGAGACATGCATATCAACATAACCATGTCACATCACTTTGCAACCTGGACTTTTGTGATCTGAATCCAAGGTCTTGTACTCCAACACCACCTGATCAAAATACAAATTCTAAAATGTGAAAAGATGTGTTGATGTCGAACATGCTAGAAATTCGCTTGATTACCAATCAATGATGGAATTTGTTAACAAGCGCGAGAGAACCCACCAATAATGACAATGGTCCTCAAGGTACTATCAGCAAAATCCATGGAATGTGAATAGAGGAATTGAAGTCGAACACCCGTGAAATCACTCGATCGAAAGCTAATGATGTGAACTTGTTGTCGAGTGCGAAGAACCTGCCATTAGGGCATGCAAGCTCTAAGGTACTAGAAGGGAGTCTCTCGGTCAACTTCCCAGATAATGAGCTGAAGTTGACAGGAAGTGACCATGTTGAGGGAGGGCCATAATGTATCCCACATCATCAACACGAGACGAAAATATGAAAAATGATTTTGGGTGATACAGAGAATCATAGGTAAGTGTAACTACAGAAGGATAACTCTTGAACATATCAATGACACAACTGGAAGTTCGGTAGCTTTTGGATCCATAGGATTGGTGATCATGATAACATGACAAAGATCAAATGGAAGGCATAAATGAATGATCAAATGTAGGAAGGTCAATGATACAAACGACGATATCCCAACCCGACATGAAGCAGAAAGTGTCATGTTCAAGAGTGAGCTGTTGACGCAACTGATTAGATTTCCAAATTTTTCCCCACCATTTCTGGTAGGTACCCCAATTAATTTTTAATCGCAAGCTTGAAGGGGATAGCATATGCTTGCACTGTAAGTTCATCCTTCGGACAATTATGACCTAGTAAGTTTAACAAGCCCTAGGAAGGAGAAGCTCATGTTCATCATGGTGACGAATATGATGTCGTTTAATAATTTAACGAGTCTGACAAAGGTGTAACTTGACATCTTTTTCATGTTTAGAGAGTTTGAAAAAGACACGTAGAATAAAACTCCACATGGTCCCTTTTAGTACATTTATGTCTCTCAAGCCCAAAACGGTCGAAAATGATACTTGAGAGAACCGCTTGACGATTTCAGTCAAGCAGTACCTTTTTCATAGGTAGTGCATCTCAGCCTGAAAAAGGGGTAAAATTATACTAGGCGCATGACGTTTTGCATCCGTTAACTAGTTCAAAACAACAAGGGCTCAGCCATATTTTTCATTTTTAAAAAGGTCGGAAAAGAGCTTGAAACGCCCCCCCCCCCCCCCATTTTATTCTCTTTTACGAGTCAAAAGGGAAAAATGCTCGACAATCTTTTCATATGAGTTTAATGATTCAAGAAAAGAGCTGAAAACTGACTCATCATCATCGTCGATCATCCATCACCTGTCACTGCACAGAAAAGTAAAAGTGCATTATCCAGTTCTTTGAGGCAAAATAAGTTAAAATATTTCCAAAAACCCAATATTTTCATGAAAAAATGAATAAAAAGGAGAAAAGTAAATATATTTTTACCATTGACCATTTTACCTTGTTATGAAGACTTTTTACTCACCTTTTCCCTAATTGTTTCGGAGCAGATTATGGTAGATCCTGGAGATCATTCATCGAGCCGCAAGTTACAGGTAAGAACCAAAGCCCCGAGCTCCATTTTCATGCCTTTTATTCCTATTTTGAACCATGTTTTTGTTTCTTAAGGGAGTTTTTGTAAAAAAAAATCACCCTCGATCAGCGCGACTTCCGAGTGCAGAATCGCACCAGCCAAAGGTGATTAACAAGGCTTGTCACGCCGTCGGCGCAACTATTTTTAAAACAAGCACATCGACATTGTGAATCAGGAAAACCCCTATTTACTCACAAAACCACCGTTAAAACTTGAATTTTATGTGCTAAGCATGATTGTTGACACAAATTAATGGATTTTGCAGGAAAGAATCGTTGAAAATGGTGGACTAGAAAGAACAGGAACATGAGGATGTGGACACCCAGGCATTGAATGATCCAAATTGCCTAGAAGCTTTTAGGACTTGTGGGCTCCTCAAATTATTTCTCATGCCAGATATGCGGGCCCAACATGAGTTTCTTTGGTACCTTATTAGTATTTGGGACATAAATTGGGAAATATTTGTCCTTGTTGACCAAGAGCTGGAGTTGAAAACTTTAGATGTATATTTTCGTCATTGGATTGGCAAGAAGAGGGGAACCAATCAACTTGTATGGGTCACGATCGATTGGGGAAATCATATCCTCATTACTTGTTGAACACTGCCCCGAGGCCCTAAAATACAAGAGTGGGAAGATTGATATTTCCACTGTTCAGGATTTTACATTGAGAGTGCTTCTGTTGATCATCAACAGAGTGGTGGGGTCCCAGGCAGTACATGAGACCAACAATTCAAATTTCATGTATGCTATTGACTATACAGCACCTATGATCTTCAACTGGGTAGAGGCCTTGAAGATCGACATAAAGCGCGAGCTGACCAAAGCTAACATGGGGAATCTGAAGAAATTTTTCTTCAGATGTGTGCTTATGACCTTTTTCTTGGAACGGGTGCCACTGTTCTAGTATCAGCTAACTAAGGTAGATCCTCCCATGCCACGCAATCCATGGATGGCCCGCTAGAGTCGTTTAATTCCCAGGATCACTGGGGGTCAGCACATGTTGTATAGACCTGCATTCTTTTCATGGCTACAATGACAAAAGATCATCGTGGAGGACTGGACATACAATGGCACTGACTTTTGTGGAGATCCGAACATGCCATTACTAGGTGGAGAGGATTTTGACAATGAAGGTAAAAAATCAATTTTGATATTTTGATATTTTTTAATTGTTTTTGGTATATATGTTCTTATAAAATTTCTCTTGTTAATGTAGATGTTGGACCAGAGCAGCCTGTTGGGAAGTCCCCAATAGCCAGGCGCATCCCTGAACCAATTGATGTTGTCACCCCTTATTAGGAGGGGAGTGACAACGAGGAGGAGATCACGAGGAACCTTGAGGGGTTGACTCGTGGTATCCTGGAGTATGCTCGGGTATGAGACATTCCTTGCCAATACCAGAGACACACGGTGGGAGTCTCAGATTGGATCGGCTGATTGTTGACTTGTGTTGCATGAGCTATATCATGCTACCATGATCACCATGCTGATTAGTTCCTAGGTCAAGCACTTACATTTTTTGACACCTGCGTGCCACGGATATATGAGGCCTAAGAGCCACCGATGTTATTTTGGACACACATATGATTTTTGGGGGTTCTAATGCAAACATTATCACCATATATATATATATATTATATATATATATATATATATATATAATTATATATATAATAATAATATATATATATATATATATATAATATAATATATATATATATATATATATATATATAATATATATATATATATATATATATATATTATATATATATATATATATTATATATATATATATATAGATGTTGTATTTTCTTGCTTACTATGGTACAAATGGTTTGTTTAATCTTTTCACATGTTTCGTAAATGTCTATCCAACACATAATTAGCTAATGCATCTGTCAATGTATTCATGAGCCTAGGAATACGATGATATGTAATGTAATCAAAATGTCTTTCCAGTAGATGAATACAGAGATACATTCTCAATATTTGAGGGTTTCTGACATAATATTACATGTTGAGTTGAAGGATGACAAGCTGTGAATCCACGTTGAAAACCAACTCTCTAATGTAAAGAGCAATGGTTTATGACAACAGTTCGATGACCACACTGTATTCAACAATGTTGTTAGGTGTACGACCTAAATATATACCTTGAAGGTCAATCAACTCACCGTTAGGGTCATAAATAACCCATGCCGAGGATGATAGGTTTTGGGTACTACGGCAAGCACCATTAGCAAAATCGATGTGAGGAGTCACAGACATCTGCAAAGCAAAAAAAGAATAGTAAACAGGAAATTTTTTTGAAAACTAACACACCAAACCATACTGCACAAAAATTAATGACACACTAATGTACATAAGTAACCATGCAATATAAACTAAGCATATTACTTCTTGAGGAAGTCCATGTAGGGACTCGGGGAATCAATCAACATAGAGGAACACCAGAGTTTTACCTTTGTCATGACATGTAAGCATCGACTCAGAAAAATAGAGTAGAACTCATAAAAGGCTTTGCCTCGATGCCCCCTGAGTGAGGTAGGGTTACGAGTCAGATGACAACCCCATTGTAATAAGGGGAAATCGGTAAAAATTCGGGAAGGGAGAAAAATCTTGAATCCATGAAGGGATAAAGGTGCCCTCAATTGAAAGATCTTGACTATGTCAGGATAAACTGACATGTCAATAGATAGATGAGAAGAGAACTCTTCGAAATCAGTAGACGTGACCGTCGGGGGAGGCAAAAATGAGGAAGGATGATGAGTATTGGTCCAAGGTGGTTCCTCAAGAGACATGACTTCCATGATACGTTCATTAGTAAGGAAGGTCTCGGCTAAGGGATCAAGTGATTCCAAAGTGCCAAGCCATGGGGATTGAGTGTACTTATCGAGAGAGGTCTTTGAAACGAAAGAATCAGAGGATGCAGAACTTGAAGTCGAAACAATTTCCATGTAATCGACTTCAGCAGGACTAAGTGACATGACCTCACTCTAGGTATCAACAAGATCTGGTGAAGGTATGATCCAAGGATCAGATTTAACCGAGACCATGTTGATAGAGGGAACATGGGGAGGTGGGAGTGGAAAAATTCCCATTAAGGCAGAATCTTTAAAAATACCTTCCCCCACACTCTCACAGGGAGCACCAGTGTGCTTGACGTACGAAACATTACCATCTGAGTAGGAAGAGGGAAAGAAAGACAGTTGGTCGACAGTGACAATCTTCCATTGATGGGGAAAATGAATCATGTGAAAGAGGGAGGAGGCTATAGCATGCATAGCATGGGTCTAGCGCCGACCGAGTAAAAGATTGTAATTAAGATTGATGTCAACAATCTCTACCTTGACTTGCACTATCTTGCCTTCCAGGGTAATGGCAAGGTTAGGTAAGACACCAAAGAGTCACAAATTGTGCCCATCGAAAGCTTCCAAAGTGTTCAGAGATTGGTTCAAAGCAAGAGAATTAATAGCTTTCTAGCATGCGGATGACATGATGTAGGTGGAAGCACCTTCATCGATGACATTCCTGTGGATGGTCTTCTCATTGATGATTACTAGAATGAGAAAGGAAATCTAATGAGGGAGGCGCGGAATATGGTTCTCTAGATCAAAACATATCAAATTGGAATTGGTGGGATTGATACCCCCGATAGCTGTGTTATACAGGAATAGTGTCCACACAGATGCTGCTATTCCCACTAAGATGGGTGGCTATATTAGAAACAAACAATCAAAGTCTACTATTGACTCCTTTTATGAAAATAGATGAGAGGAGAACCAAGAGGGCCAACTTGAGTCTTGCGCTCGATTCCCTCTCCTTCTTAATAAATTTTTGCCGCTCGCTTTTTGTTTGCTCAGCTTCAAAAGGACCTGTAGAATCACAGCAACATACTACTATGCAAGCAACAAGGATCTAAATTCATAAATAATGCAGGATCATATGTACATTAACCATATACAAGCATATATAAACAAGTACACCAGAATATGGAAGGAAACAAGAATAGATTTATTCAAATAAAAAGTAGCAAGAGGATTACAACCATGAGCAGCTCAGAAGCCAACATCATCCCCCAACTAAGAAGCCCTTCTTCACGTCAAGCAAAGCAAAATCACCCAACATTGTGAATGTACACTAGAATACCAACAACACTTCTCTATAAGTTACAAAATTCCAGCCTCTGGATCTCTGTGATGAGGGATCCATATATAGATGATTACAGAGAGGTGAGTCATCTTTTGGGATCTTGATTAGTTTCATTTCTCTGATAGTTCCTGCTTCCACTTGGAGAATGAAGATCTCTTACTCATCCCTAGTCGAAAATGGAGTGGCAAGTGTCAGAGGGGAAGCTTCTGGAAGATTCCATGATCTTCCACCTCGCATTTTTGTCCCTGCCATTTGTCCATTCCCGGCCATAGCACCCTACAGAGGAGAAAAACAGTATGCATCGCACCCTGTACATTGTGAAGGTGATATGCATCGCACCCTCTGCATGGAGCTTTCAGTATGGTCCAGTTTTGACCATTTATGAGCAATTTTCAGTGGAGAACTTCTGGGAGATGATGTAATCAGTTGACCTTGTTCCTTTAGGTAGTGAAGCAACCCTTTTAGGAACTTAAGAGCCCTCAATTTATGGACATTTGTGATTTGGGTTGAAGTTCCCAAAAATGTCTATAACACTCCCAAAGATCACAGCCCCCCCCCGCCCCCTTAGACCCCCTTTGCAGCACAAATATTATGGGTGGCATTGCTGCCACATTACAAACTAGGGTCCAATGTAGTGATACCTCTAAATAAAGAAGATAATTAGGCTCCACACCCAACACCTACCTTGAATCCTTCACACACTTCACTCCTTCTTTAGCCTAGAAGCTCCAATTCTAGCTTCAAATGTCAAAATTAGAACTTGTACAATGAGATAACACAAGCCAAGAAACTAAGACATCTATACAGTATCATATAAATACTTCATTCAATAGATAAACATCGTATCTAAATATATTAAATAACAACATCACCTATAGGAAAAAAATGAATTCTTTGCATTAATATAAATGGAAGGAGATTACAACCATAAGTAGAAGTTGATATTGTAGAAGAGCTCCTCTAAGTTATTGACTTGTCCTTTCCTTGTCACAATATACATCTCCATTCACCCTAAAAGCATGACATAATAACCACTCACTACGACAACATAAGGGCGGAATCACTCTCCAAAATCCAACCCCCAACCACATAGAAGACCGCGAATATATAGAGAAGTATGGCAAGTTGGGCGTTCTTATCCAATTACCAATATAGGGTTTGAGATCCACCTTTGATGGAGGGATAGGATCAAAGGATAAGTGGTTAAAACTAAAAAGTAGGGAAGGATACAATTCGAATGTTTTATCCAAGCTAAGTAATTGAAACAACTTCTAGAAACTCCTAGAAGGGGAGGCTTCTAGAATTGCAATCATTCTCCCATATTTATAGAACCAATGCAAGTGCAAAGGGGAGAAACCTTCTTGTGGCCAATGCAAGCCAAAATTGAGCAAATGTAGGTGATCACACCCTAGTAGGTGGTGAGCTCCAGTATTGTAGCGATAATGTTGCAACTCTTGGGGCTTCCTTCTTTACTTTCATCAACTTGGTAGTTCGTAACAAACTTGGAAGCTACGGTGTTGTATGCACCAGTACTAGCTCTTACTACAGGCTGTCACTTGATCAGCTAGCGCAAGTTCACTAGGAGCTTAAGCCAACTTCAATTAATTCTCAGAAGAAGCTTTAACTATGATGAAATGAAGCTACCTCTATAGGGGATATTCTACTTGTAGAAATAGAAGGAAAACTGGAATGAAACGTAAACCCTAGAAAATCCTAGCAAACCCACTAACCCTACTTGTGTGAGAAAAGAGATGGAAACTACTAAAATGGGTATGTTACACAACAATTTGTCACCGTCCCTGCTACCCCTATCCCGTATCTTGGAGGACTCATTTTGGGACCTATGAGAAGTGACATGGCCTAAAAACACTTGCATTGCATTCCTCTGAACATGAGCTTTGTTTGCCTTGAAGACATCTCCTACTGAAAAACCCTAAAAATAGCTCTCTTTCCATTCGCGCGGTCCCATAGTTCAGCCCTCGCGCCAAGGGGGAAAATCCTCCAAAGAGGGTGCACCAATTGGCGCTCTGTCATAGAGTCGCACCCACACCAACCATATTAAGAGGTGTTTTTTAACAAATAAACGGCGGAAGTTTCATCCTAACAAATTCCTGGACTACTATCTATCTTGAGTTGGGTGGTTTGGCTATGGATTTCCATAGAGAGGAAGTGGTTTGCCACCTCTCATGGAAGCTTCCTTGATGATATGGCCAATCCCATGATTATTGGTTATGATCCCAACTCCCATTCCTCCATCTATTAAAGCTTGCCATTTCCTTTGCAAGCTAGTTCTAGAGTTCTAGAGTTTTCAGGATTCCCAAATTCCTAAGAGCTCCATGTTGCAAGAGCCTTCTTGATTCCCTTAAGGCAAAATCCAAGCAAGGAGACTATTGTCCAAGATCCAAAGAGAGAGGCTTGTCCTTATTCCTGATAGGCTTTGCGAGACATGTTCTGCTGACTACCCGCCAAAGGAGAATCCAACGTCATAACATTGGTTGTGCTCTCCTTGATTGATTATTAATGAACGACTATTGGTTATGGTTCTGCTCTTGTTAATATTTATGATGATGATGAGTTATGTCTTTTCTGACTGACATATAGTTATGTATATTGGATTTTATGCTTGCGCTTGTATTGTTTCTTGCATGTTCAGGAGTCCATTCATGGAGATCGTGAGGATTGTGATCTACCGAAGTAGAGGAACGAGAGCACCACCTCTCCTACAAACAATAGCATTGGAATCCAGGTAGGCCTTCATCGTTGGTCTATTTATTTGCAATTAGGAACTTGCGCTATAGCGTTTGACGATTGTTGCTAGACTTAGTCTGGGCTATTAGGGATCACCTCTATCCGCAAAGGGGATTTACCTCTTCAACAATTTGGCGACTCGACTGGGGAGCCTGTCTTACCTTTTTGGTTGTTTCTTGATTGTTGCTTGCTTGGTAACCTTTTGGGCTGGGTTCTTTTGCTTTTTTTGCTTCTTGGTTTGCCTGGTTATCGTTGGTCTAGTTTTGGATTGCTTATTTTTCATTTTGGCACAGGGAACTTGACTGGCGCGTTTTTTCACGTAACAGTGACGCCAATTGGCACTAGTTGTCAATATATCACTCGCGCCAATCCTTAAAAGGCGCTAGTTTCAGCTTGATAGTCGCGCCAGGCCTGGGGACTGCTAAGGTTTGCTTAATTTTAAGCCTTCTGAGCTTATTCTTTGTTTTTGGTTACATTTTCTCAACTGCTTGAGTGTGTTGGAGTCCTGTTTGACTGGTTTTAACCTTCATCCTTTGGTTGTTTGCCATTTTCTATCGATTCAATGTTTTTAGCCCTAGGGCATCTAGTGGCTTTGTGTGTCGAGCCCTCCTTAGGAGTTTTTGGTCTATTATTGGTCCAGTCGACTTTCTGATTGCTCCCCTGCATTCGTTTGGTGGTTGTTAATCATTTCATTGCATTGTTTGAGTGATTTACCTCTTTTTCAGTTGAATTCCACCTTGTTTCGCTTTGGGCCTAGATTACACAGCTCATTTGTGTCTTTGGGATTTTTCTTGGTTTTGAAGGACTGCTTTGTCAATTTAGGGATCTCATTGTGCTTGCATTGAGTGAAATTTGCTTTTTTTTGCTCTCTTATCATCATTTCTCAAATTGCTCTGTTTTCATTAGTTTTTCAGTTTGTTTAGTGCATCTTGTCCTTAACATTAAAAAAAAAATCTCTTTTGCTTTTCATTAGTTAATGTGAATTAGAGATTTTCGTTGTTATTAGTGATTAGTGACTTTGAAGAAAAGCTTTTTGATTTCCATTAGCTGCATTAGAGATATCGTTGGTTGTTTTCTGATCATTTTGTTTGTGTGAAAGCTCTCAACTCTCTTATAGTTAGCATTCATTGAATAAAATGATATACTGTGGCATATAGCTTGCATTTAGGAGATTTTGAGATAACATTCGCTAGGGCCTGAAAATTGAAACGTAATTGAAGATAAACGTTAAAATCTACTCAATTTACACTAAGGCAACATTGGAATTTAACGAAACATATTTAGAGGTCTAGGCCAGAGACGTGATCCCGACGTCGTTAAACCTAGTCACTTTTGTTTCCACTCGAGGTTGGGTGATTCCTCCTTATGTGACTCAATAGTGGTCTAGTACGGAATTGTGCTCCCACGTACCGTCGAGTATATGGGGAGAGCCCACTAGGTTATCATCCTTTATCTATAGGAAGCAGAGTCTGTCGCCCTATACCCATGATACATCGAACACAGCATTCAAGGAGATTGCCTGGACGTACGGAAAGTCCTTGGTTGATTTCTCTTTCATTTCTAAAAGCAAGGTGTATATTGCAGTTGACAGTTATTTGGTACACCCTCTTTGCCTAGTATCCCTGAGCAGTCATTTGATATTTTCTGACTCCCTAAATTTGAAAGGATCACCAAGCGCTTGTCCTTTCATGCTTGTTTCAAATCTGAAAGTGATAGAGTCACCTTTTATCCATTTCTTGACTCTTAAAACATGAAACGGTGAAGTTTCTTAATTTCAATGTGGTAAAAATTAAATCACCCGCGATCACACACCATGTTAGATTCTGCTTGTTGGCCATTTGATTATGTGTCTTGACTCTTTTTCAGCCCCGTGTGCGATTTTCAGTTTTTGATGGAAACTTTTCCAGAGTTCACCAACCCAGGAATCCCCTCTGATGGGAATCCTGGTCATTTTCCTCCTTTTGGGATGTTGGTGCTCCTTACATGGCAATGTTGTCCCTTCCTGGGTTAACTGTTGGGTTGCTTGTTTGGTTGTTCTCAACCTCTGTGGTCTCTAATGTCTCAACTACTGGTCAATCAGTTCCTCCACCTGAACAACATCATGTTGATTCCAAGGTGGACCTCTCCCCTTCTTTGCTTGTTTCTACGTCGTCATCTTCTACTTCACTTGGTGAAAGTTTGGATTCAAGTAACCAGGTGGATAAGAAGAAGAAGAAGATGAAGAAGAAGAAGTCTCATAAGCGAGAAGTTAAAAGTGCAGCTACTGCCCCAAGTACATCCCAGGTTGGAACACCTTCTGCTCTTCAACGGAAGGTTAAGTTTCCTTATAAATTGTGCAAGGATGACCATCTTCTTCATGATTGTCCTGGAATTCCTAGGGTCTTAGAAGCATGGTCTCATGATCCGGCTTGCCCCTCATCATCCTTTGAAGCTCAAGGTGATGCTACCCTATCAACTGACAACATTCAACCGAAAGGGAAGATTCGAATCCCCTGTAGACTATGTGAAGGCAACCATCCCCTTCACCTTTGTCCGCTCATGGATAAAGCTTCCGTTGTCTTTGAAAATCTTACAGCTTCCTCACCCCAACTTCCCGTTGGTTATCAGAGTCTCTCTACAGATCCTCTCCCTGTAGACAAAGAGATTGACTTAGATTCTTCTCTTGTCCATCCTCCTCTTTCTGAACCTGGCTGTGCTAAGCCTGTTCCAGACCAACCATTGGTCAGAAAGAGTGTCGACTCGGGGTCACCACCCGTCGATCACTCTTTTTCGGAAGAGCGTCATGCTCATGTTCTTCTTGTCTCGTCAGATTATCCTGAGTCCAAAAACAACCCTCCTATCCCAGCTAATCCAGAGAGTCCACCTTCGGTTCATTTAGAGTAGGGGGCAATCATACGATTCCCCCACCAAGTAGTTCAGCCGTTTCCTTCGACTGGAGTCACCCGACTGATTTCCGCCTTCCATCCCATATTCCTTTCCAGATTACAGTATATGCCTATGATAAGGCAGTATCTGGAACTTTTTTGGATGAGGATGCATCTGTCACTCTTATGCCTTTCACTACTTGGCAAGCTTTGGGCTCCCCATAGCTTGTGCCGGCCGCACAAAATCTGTTTGCGTTTGACGAAGGAACTAGTCAACCATTAGGGATCCTTCCGAAGTTCCCTATTACTTTGGGAGGAAAAACCGTCTATATAGACGTACTGGTTACCCAAGGTGCTTTAGATTTCAGTCTTCTCCTTGGCCGTGACTATGTTTATGCCATGGGGGCCCTTGTCTCTTCACTTTTCCATGTGGTTTGATTTCCACATGATGGAAGAATCATGACTATAGATCAATTATCGTTCTTTAGTCCCCTGGTGCCTCCTATGCAGTTGCCATCCCCTCCTGGTTTTTATCCACCAGTTGTATCTACCCCACCGCAAGTCAACTACGTGGCTACTTATCCCGTGCCTGTATCCAGTGATGATGCCGTCATGCATAGTGTCCTAGGGCCATTGGGTCCTGACTTCCAAGATGTTGTCCTTCCACCGGGAGTGACATTTTTGGAAGCAATGACTTCCTGTTCATTATGATGAAGTTCGTTCGAAGCATAGTTCCCTTTCCTATGTCAAACTCCTTAAAAAATGAAACTGGTTCTGGTCGGAGCATAGTTCCTTTCCTCTGTCAAGCTCCTTAACCAATGAAATTAGGTGTTGCAAGGATAGTTCTTTTCAGTGTGTCAACCTCGTTAAAATAATGAAACATGAGCTCGTTCAATTTGAGTGCGATCACAATATTGTCAACCTTCACTCCATTTTCAATGGACTAAAGCTTGGGGGGCATGTACCTTGAATTGAGACATCATGCTGGGGGACATGCCCGTTTCCCTTGTTTTCAAGCATAGTTTGCATGTGTGTGCTTTTAAGCTTGCATAAAAAAATAAAATTCATTTCCAAGCATAGTTCGCATATGTGCTGTCATGTGTGCTTTTAAGCTTGCGTAAAAATAAAATATGTGATTAAATACATTTCGCATTCGTTTGTTATGCAACTAATACATTAGATTACATTTGTGTTAGACATTTGCATGGCATATAAAAACATCATCACATGTAAAAGATCCATCCAAAACAGGCATATGTATATATATATGTGTGTGTGTGTGTGTGTGTGTGTGTGTGTCGAAATGTTTGCACAGCGTGCATCACATAGATAAAAAATATACATGTTCGTCTTAATACATCTGGAGACGACATGTATCTCAAAAAATATGCATGAAAATAAACCCTAGGTGTCTAATCTTTGTGGTGCTCATGATAACATGTTATTGCACGCACTAGGCATCTCAGAAGACGATGGAGGCGACTAGGCACTCCCACTGTATGTTTTTGGTATGCCAGTGGGACATCTGCCAGCCGGGCATAGTCTGGAATCCCCTGGGCGATCTCCTCGAGGTTTTGGATCAACTCTCCTCCCTCAGCACCCTCTACCTGAGGGTCAGCTGCGGGCTGAGTTCTCCGTGAAATGGGAGACATACCGGCTAGTCTCTCCGGGCCGACATCTGCATACACATATAACTGCTGTTAGAACAAACATGTATTAGCAAAAAAATCATAAAACATAAAATCAAAAGGAGATCATACCTAGCTCTTCGTCCCACTCACCTCCCTCTAGTAGTGGGAGATCTGGATCACCAGTGAAATCAATCCCTGCATATGGCTAGTCTTCGACTATGATCAACTGACGATGTAGCCACCCAAAAAACTCTGGCCTCCAGGACATTTGTTGGCCCCCTCCTCCTCTGGGCATCAATGCTGCCCAACGAGCCATTCTTGGATCTCGTGGTACTGGCTCAGCTACTATGGCCCCTTGGCCTTGGAAGATTGGTAATTGTTCCAGAATGAACGATACCAGGATAGAGTCGTAGCCAAACTGTTACAGTTTGGCTCGATTGCATTTCATGAGTTGTCTCTTCATATTTGCTATCACTGTTGTGGCCCAGTCAAATATCGTGGGACTCATACACTCTGAGGCCAATAAGAGCTGGGTTTTTGTTGCCTCGTGTGGTGCCTGCACCCCGCAGCCCGCATGATGGTATGTAGCACCACCCTGAGTGCTAGATCCTGAATGGTAGAAATGTCTACCTTCCCACTCCTGGATCCGAATTGTGCCCCCGGGCACACTTGTGCAATCACCTGTTCCATTTTCTCGCCAGACGGTCTGCTCCCTATCAGTATGGGCACCAGACCTCTACATGACAATCCGGTTATAAAGTAGATGTCAAAAACCTCCAGTTCTAATACTTGATCCCGCAGTTTGAACACTTGTTCGTTCTCATCCCAAATGTTGATCAGGTATTATAAGAGCTCAGGTTGAACTTGTAAATAAGGTGTCAGGAAGAATTTCTTCAACCCACAATTATTGATGGCGTGCATGCAACCTTCATTTTCCATGGCTAATTCGTCCTCTCTCTCATGCTCCCTCTCTTTCCATTCAATCCCCATTTTTCTCGGTTGCCTGCATCCATATGGTCAAGAATCCTTTATTAGATCTCTGTTATACCAAAAAATATATTCAGATCAATTAAAAATCTGAAATTTAAGGCGAAAAATTAGGTTCCACCATTGGTTCAGCTATTTCTAAAACATTCGCACCCATCGGCGCGGGCCTTTGGCATATAAAATCCCATTGGCGCAGATCCGTGCCTGATACCTGCGCCAATGGGCGCGGCCCTAAATTTTTAAATCCTTCCACAAAAATCTAATGAGTAAAAGGAAACTATCAAAAAATGGATTGAAATGAAGTACTAGGAAGTGCCTCTTACTTGGAACTGACAGAACTCTGAATGGTAGCATGGATCTATCACAATCATCGCCAGAAGTTCGCACACCAAAATAGACCACTGTTGCTCTTCAGTGAGGTAAATAGTAAAAAGTAATTTTATTTTTACCTTTTGACATATTTATAACTTTTTGAACTCAAAATAGGTTTTGAAAGTTATTTTTCTGAATATTTTAATATATTTTTTTTGTCAAAAATGGGTTTTACACTTGCTTTTTGTGCAGCAGCAGGGTTTTTATGCGACTTAAACAGTGAAACGAGTTATATTTTATACTTTTTTGCACTCGATAAATACACAAAAAATTCATTATGGAGTCATCTTTCAGCTCTTTTCTAACTCTCTAAACATGAAAAGATTGTTGAGGCCCTTGTCATTTCAATCTCATTAAAATGGATGCGAAACGACATCTACCCAGTATACGTTTACCCCTTTTTCGGGCTGGGATGGATTATTTACAAAAAAGGAATACCCTAGCCTATCGTGACTAGGAGGTTTCCTCGGATTTTGTTTTCTACCTTTTTGGGTCTGAGGAACTATTTACAAAATGGGACCTTTGGAGTTTACTTTTCTGCTGTCTTTTCAAACTCTCTAAACATGAAAAGACACTGAGTTCTCCCTTTGTTAGACTTGTTAAAACTTGATAACATTGGATTCCGTTGAAATGATGTTTTACAAGCATATGCTATCCCCTTCAAGCTTGTTAATAAAAATAATTGGGGTACTCACCAGAAATGATGGGGAAATTGGAACCAGAATCATTGTTGTGTCGGCAGTATGTCACTCTTGAACATGGCACTTGTCTGCATTCATGTCAGGGTGGGGACATCTCATCTCGTTTTTCACTTGCCTTCGTGGGTTTGGGTGATCCTGTTTGACCTCTCATCTGCTATTTGCCTTGTCACCATGACCTCTGATCGATTGATGTCAAATACTGCCAAGTCCACTATCGTGCCACCAATATGTTCAAGAGAAGTTGACCTCTGCAAAATATCAACCTCCCTCTGATAACTCATATAATCGTGATTCACAAAAACATTATCTTCCTCTGTCTCGCATTGATGATGTGGGAAATACTATGGCCCACCTTCGGTCAAGGTCACTTCTTGTCGACTTTAGCTCATTATTCAAGAAGTTGATCTAGAGACTCCCTTCTAGTGCCTTGGAGATTGCATGCCTTAATGGCAGGTTCTTCGCATTCGACGCGAGGTTTTCATCATTGGCCTCCGATCAGATGATTCTACGGGTGTTCAATGTCGGCTCATTGATTCACACGCCATATATTGTACCTGTAGTACCTTGAGGGCCATTGTCATTATTGGTGGTACCTCTCGCGTCTGTTAATATCTTTCACCATTGGCTGGTAATCAGACGACATTCCTACATGTTCACCTTCAACTCATATATTCGTATGCTTGAATTTGTACTTTGTTTGGATCGAGATGGAGCGCAAGACCCTGGATTTTGTCTGTTGAGATCCAGGCTACGATTTTGTGGATTACTATGATTGTTACATGACTCATTCATTGGATGGATGTGACCATGCCTGAGTCTATTTATCGATCCTCACTGGATGGTTGCACCCATACCACACATATCATGTATTTGAGATATCAGTTGTACTTCTCCACGTAGGTTTTCCGGTGGTAGTGTTTTTGGTTTGACATATTCTCGTAAAGCATTTCACCCCTCTCTCTCTCTCTCGGGCCTCATGCCTTAGGGGGCATCTGTTACACATCAATTTGTCACCATCCCTGGTACGCTTGTCCCGTATCTTGGAGGACTCATTTCGAGACCTATGAGAAGTAACATGGCCTAAAAACATTTGCATTGCATTCCTCTGAACATGAGCTTTGTTTACCCTGAAGACATCTCCTGCTGAAAAACCCTAAAAATAGCTCTTTTTCTATTGGCGCGGTCCGATAGTTCAGCCCTCACACCAAGGGGGAAAATCCTCCAAAGAGGGCGCGCCAATTGGCACTCTGTCATGGAGTCGCACTAGTGCCAACCATATTAAGAGGTGTTTTTTAACAAATAAACAGTGGAATTTTCATCCTAACAAATTCCTGGACTACTATCTATCTTGATTTGGGTGGCTTGGCTACGGATTTCCATAGAGAGGAAGTGGTTTGCTACCTCTCATGGAAGCTTCCTTGATGATATGGCCAATCCCATGATTATTGGTTATGATCCAAACTCCCCTTCCTCCATCTATAAAATCTTGCCCATTTCCTTTGCAAGCTAGTTCCAGAGTTCCAAAGTTTTCAGAATTCCCAAGAGCTTCATGCTGCAAGAGCCTTCTTGATTCCCTTAAGGCCAAATCCAAGCAAGGAGACTATTGTCCAAGATCCAAAGAGAGAGGCCTATCCTTATTCTCGATAGGCTTTGCGAGACACGTTCTGTTGAGTACCCACCAAAGGAGAATCCAGAGTCAGAACATTGGTTGTACTCTCCTTTGATTGATTATTAATGAATGACTATTGGTTATGGTTCCACTCTTGTTATTATTTATGATGATGATGAGTTATGTCTTTTCTGACTGACATATAATTGCATATACTAGATTTTATGCTTGCGTTTGTATTGTTTCTTATATGCGCAGGTGTCCATTCACGAAGATCGTGAGGATTGTGATATGTCGGAGCAGAGGAACGAGAGCACCACCTCTCCTACAAACAATAGCATTGGAATCCAGGTAGGCCTTCATCGTTGGTCTGTTTATTTGCAATTAGGAACTTGCGCTATAGCGTTTGACGATTGTTGCTAAACCCGGTCTGGGCTAGTAGGGATTACCTCTGTCTGCAGAGGGGATTTACCTCTTCAACAGGGTGCCATTGACTACTGGAAAGGTAAATTGCATTTATTCAAGCTACTTCTGAGAGAAATGAGAAGAAATCATCTTTTTGTAAATTTGAGTATTTTTATGTGGAATTATTATGCTTATGATTTGACTGGTTGTGACTGTGCAGAGGTTTGGTGGCAAAGGAAGATGGAGTTGGCTTTTGTAGATGGTGATGAAGGTGTGGAGAGGTCCTAATAAGCCCCTAGTACCCTTCTAAAGACTTCCATTGTGATCAGACTTCGAAAAATCACTCACAGGAAGTTCTAAAGGAGGATGCAAGGGATCTACAGGAGGATCTACAGGAGGAGGCCGAAAGTGGTTTTTGGAGGATTGAAGGTGGAAAAATGATGGGAAGTGAAGGCTGGATGAAGGTGTAGAGGGGTCTATAACTTTTCAAGGAGGATCAAGGATGAAGGAGATGGTTGGATTTGTTCAAATGGTAAGAAAACAACTTTATGGAAAAATAATGCAGAAATTAGGGCAGATTGGCGAAATGTGGCGAATGAGGTGGGGGATCTATGAGAGGTGAGCTGGTGCTGGCTGTTTTATGGAGGAATGATGAGCTAGAATGTCCTACAAGAGATATGCATACTTACTTCTCAAAACTGACTAAAGCAAGAACCGAAAACAAATTTTTTTCTATCTTAACCTAATTTCTAACCTAAAACTAGAAAAAGGCTGAACAATACGTTATGAACAGAAGAGCATGCAAGATAATTATCTTAAAAGGGCATAAAATGATATAAGGAATTAAATCTGAACCAATATCAACTTTTCCAAATCAAAGTATCACACTAGAAGTTGCATGAAGGAGCAAAAACTGTGTTTTTGGTGGCACTAGTAATGCCTTTACCTTAGATCCTAGTCCCAAGGAGGGAGAAAGGAGATCAAGACCTGCTGTTAGCCTTTTTAGATCTTTTTCTATCATTACAGCAACTTACTTAAGCAACTTGAAAAAACAACTATTCTAACCATCAAAAGCAACCTAATCTAATGAAGTAAAATGAGTATATGTTGCAGAAATTAACTCTTGAATGGAAACAAAAACATATAAGTACACAAAGGAGGTGTTGGGTAGCTTGGGTTGGGCCCTAACCCAAGAGCTTCAACCCTCTAGAAAAAAATCAGTGCTGGCTCAAAACTTCATTCATCTTCATTATCCAAAATAGTAGTTACATCACATAAAATCTGTCTCAGAAAGAGCTCGAAAATGAGTTGAGTACAATGTTGCACAAAAGTGAAAAAATATACTAAGAACTAGATAACCTACTGACGCTCGAAGCCTTCTTATTTATACAAGTGGGAAATCCCAACAGTCCTCCTTAAATTAAGGAACTCGGCTTCCTAGAAATGAAGATAACAGCAGCCCTACTTGACTTACTTGGCTGCCCATTGGAATCATCAATGTGGGCCTTTGTACTCTGAGCTGCTGATGGAGAATTCAAGACAGGGATCATTAGTGAAGGAGACACCCCTCCTACAAGTCTTCTTCCCTATTTCCCTCGAGTTTGGCTGCCATTTGCTCATAATTTCCTTGTCTTTGTCCAAAATTGTCCAAAAAATCTATAATAAACATTCATTAGACTACATGGCAAAGTGACTATCCCCACTCACTCTATTGACATAAATATATTCAAAAACATGGCAAAACTATTGAGAATGGTGAATTAAATTGAAATAATAGGAAAAATGAGCCCATATAGTTACCCATTTCTGGGACTTATCATCACCTCCTTGTTGAATGGGTTGCTCATCCTGTAAGCAACTAATCTAGCTCTTCATCTTTAATAGCTCTAACAGATTCCCTGACATCCCAAGCCTCTAATGTCATGTCTTCCTCTCTATCACGGAAACCTGCTTTCCTATCCACTTCCTACTTTTTTTTCTTCCTCCTCCTTAACTCCTTCCAACAGTCCTAATAGTAGTGGAGGACCGAACTTAAGACCAATCCAATCGGATTTTAAGTTTTGTGTTGAGTGTTTATATAGGGGTACTCTCCTCATGGCCCCCCTCATTCTATTTGGGAAGTGATACTCCCTGATCGTTAAGCTATGTGGCAATCTATTCCACCTTATTGTAGTCATGAAGGTAGTCATCGCCAAACAATCTCTCCATATCATCAAAATGAGAAATAGCTTGTGCTTGCCTATCAACATAATCAGGGAGAACTTCAGGATTGGCTGCAAGGTGTTGGTGGGCATAGATGAGAGCCAATGGTTATGTTGGTTCTACCCTTATCATCAGGGGCTCACTTAGCTCTTTTGCCATTATCTTCTGAATTTCCACTGCTCTCGTTTCCTCATGGCTCATCTAAGAAGCCATAGCCATTAGCTGTAAGTCTCCTAATGCAGCATTTGGATCCCATAAATTCATGTCAGGAAGTGCCATGTTGTGTAGGTAAAATTTTGCTAGCCTTGCTTTATCCTTGGCTAAACTATGATTACATAAATGCATAAACTAACCATAATCTTGAAATGGGATTGTGACCCTATGGGCCAATGTCTTAATCTAGAATTGGAGCCACTGGTCTTTGAGATACAAGGCATAGGATTTAGCTGGTTGTCTGCACTGCAATGCCTCCATTGCCCAACTAGCCATTCAGGTAACTAGGATTCCTTTTCATGTAGCTGCTTTTTCAAAATCATCACTTCAGTTACTGCTTGAGATTCTCTTTCTTGTTGTTGTTTCATCAGTGTTTCACTATCTGTCTGTGGTTCTTCTTCTTCTTGTTGTTTCACTACTGCCTCACTATCTGCCTGGGGTCCCCCTTTTTGTTGTTGTCCTTCCAGGATTGGTAGCTTGTTTCCCCCTTGAGGTTCCAGTTCTTGTAACTGCTTTTTCAACAGTTCATTTTCTTCCTGTAGTTGAGCTCTTCTAATGCTCTCTATGTGCCTTACCATGCTCAAATCCCTACTCATTTCTCTAAACTTGTTTTCCATTTGCCCTATATCTTTGACTCCTTTAGATTTAGCAATCTGCATCCAGGCATGGGTCCTGACTCTTTCCTTTTCTATTTCGAAGAAAAGAGGCACAACGAATTTTTGTGGGATGATCTTCCCACCCTCTAGAAGATTGTAATAGGAGCCCAACATAGGCTGAGGTCCTGGTTCTGGTATTTCTTTTACCTTACCTTCCTCTTGGAACTATTCCTTTACCTTCTTTTCTAGTTTTTCCGTTTCTTTGAGCTTGGCCATTGTCTCCTATAGAGAGGTTTGTGCCTCCTGTAGGACTACTTTAGAGTCCATCAATTTGATCCTTTCCTTCCAGGTGGAGGTCTTAGGATTCCCTCTCTTATAGGTGATAGATATTTTGGAGGGGGATTCCACCTTTGTCATAGTAGGTGCATCCTCAATGATAATGGGTTCTTTCGATGGTCGTTGGGGCTTTCCCACCTTGATTCTAGTGCTTCTCCAAGCTTTGAAATACATCGATGTCTGTCTTTTTATTTTTCCCTTTTGCTTAGCTGGAGTGCTCAATGCAGCAAGAACAACCGCTGCTTCCCTTACTAATGTTTCAGGGTATACTTCTTCCTGTTGTTTTTCTTCTTCACCCTCTATAGTTTTGCCTGTGTCAGCTATTTCTATTTTAATTTCTGCTATCTCAAGTGGTATTTTCTCCTTTTCCTGTTGAGTTTCTACCTTCCTAGTGGCAGTATTTTTCTGAGCTATCTTGGTCTTCTTCTTCCTAGATTTTGTCCTCTTTCTCTTTTCTGCTTTTGATTTTGTTTCCTTCTCTGCCTTAGGTTCAACTGTTGTTATGTCATTTTTCTCTTCTTCTTCTTTGTTTTTCATATTTTTCTTCTTCTTCTTGAATATTTTGTGCTTCCTCATGGATTTCCTTTTCAATTTCCTCTGTCTGCTCCTCCTCTTCACTGTCGGGGGGACTAAGTTCATCTATGAGAGTTTTTATGTCGTCTTCCCTAGTCATATTCCTAAAAATTTCCCAGGCTATAGGGATGGTGTATGTGTGGAGGGAATCCTCTACCAACAATTTAATGAGCCCATGGTGGGCCACCTGGTTTGTGACCCCTGCATTCAATTTGGTACCACACTCTATCAAAGTCTAGAGGAGAAAATATGGCAGACTGAGTTTTCTAGCTACAGTTAGGTCCATTACATATCTTAATTCATGCAATAATTTGAAGTGATAACCATAGACTACACTATATCTTCCTTCACAAGAGATATATTTCATCATCTGGTAAGCTAACCTCACCCCATGGATGAGGTAAACTCGTCCTTCTGATCCCATTCTTATCCTCTACAGGATGTTCATCAGGCTGAAAAAATGTCTTTTTAGCAACCTGTCCTAGCGGTTTTTCTTCTTTGCTCCAAGGGAGCCCAAGTGGAAGACCTGTGATTCCACTGATAAATTTTGGTGTAATCTCTATGGTCAGACCCCTAAAACTAACTGTATCATGTGTTTTCAAATGGTGTCTTAAGGATATTAAGAATTTCTCAGTCACCTCCTCATCATATCCATGAATTCTCTCAAAGAAAAGCATCCAGTTTTCCCTGGTGAAGAGGGCTACAACCTCTAGGTGTTCATGCAATTTGTTGGAGTTCAAAGGCTCTTTTCTCATAAAACCTCCTAGCATGGTGTTTAGTGACTTCTGGAAATGCTCGGGTGAGGAAGAACGTAACAACTTTCAAAACAGGAAACAAAGGAGTAGCTAAGGTTTATCTTTATGGAATCAGAGAGGGGATTCTTCGTGTTTCTCTCTTTCACAATAGAAATGTGCAATTTTTCCTCCCTTCAAACCCTTTTCTCAACCTGAATTTACTGCTCAGGTTATTCTTTTTTGAGGAAATCAATATTTTGAGAAAATAGAGAGTATGGGAAACAGTGCTTTTCTTCTTTCTTAAAAAATTAATAGGCTTCCGAATGCAAAATCACACTTTTTCACAGGATTTATTTTCTATGGTTGCACCTCTTTTTTTTTTACAGAAGAATACGAGGAAAGAAAGGTAGACTTTTAGTGCAGAGAAGAGAACAGAGAGACTATATAGAATTCAGAAAAACACAGGAAGAGTTTGTGCTCATGTTCGTTTCCTTTTTCACCCCAATACTTTGCTTATAATCCCACCACCTTGTATAGATATATCACATGCAGAATTGGATTTTGAGCCTACCTCTCTTCAAGCTTGAATTTGGAAAAAATTTCGATTTTTTCCTCTGCAGAGCTGCTCTCTGGCCTTCCTGTAGAAAGCCTCCTATAGATGGTGCTCCTGCTCTTGTAGAATTTGATAATGCTCCTGTAGAGCACGATAAGTAGGAGGGTTTTGAAAACTAGCAAAGAATGACTGGTTCGCTATTCTAAAGGTGGTAGGTGAGTTACTGCAGTCAAGAACTCATCGATGCAAATGAAAACAAAAGGTGGTGGAGGCTTCGATCGCAGTGTACTTAAGCTGATGGCGTGATCTGCCGTGATGGGGTGAGGTGGTAGGATGGGTACGTTATCCCCATCTAGACCGTTGGTCCTACTCCAGTGCCATTATGGTATTTCATGTATCCTACCTTCCATCAACTCCATTAGTCCCGTTATACGCTGCCTCCACTATTGGTTCTGAGTTTTTCTTCCCGAGTTGACGGACCACACATGCTGACTACATCTTCTAAACTGTTGTTTGAATTGGACGATGCGTGCTTGAAGTCAATGAGGGTGGTTTGAATTGAACAAGGGGGGTTTGAACTAAAAGAGGGTGGCTAGTTAGCTGGCCACTGATTTCATTTGATCATGACCATCTCAATGGTTCATGCAGTTCCTAAATAATATTCATGCAACAGAGGAACAAGTTTAGCCACTTACCTGTTAGTTGCTACTGTGCTCTGCATGCTCGGATTTTGGCACCTTGTTTTTTATTGCTGCTGCTGCTGCTGCTCGTGGCCTCTAAATTGGTGGCATCTGTTGGTGATTTTTGATCAGGCACTGCTCCTTGTATGTTGTACACATCTTCGCTACATTGACCCTGCCTCTGGAGCTTGTTTTTTTAAAGGGATCAGTTGTTACAGAAATCTTGCAGGATTTCCTGTAGCTGCTTCTCCCTCTAAAATTTCTAGTTGATGCTTGAGTAGGGACTGAAGAGATAGTTGCAAAAGGTTCTGAAGAAAAGGAGTAATAGCTAGAATATATCAGGTAAGAAACAAGTGAAGAATGCTGTTGTTTTATTCATCAGCATTTTTTTCTTAAAAACGAAAGAAACAGAATTTTTGTGTTTTCTGTGCAGGGAAGGAAAAGTGTGTGGAAATGTGGGTGTGTAGGGACGGAATGGAGAATTAGGAGGATGAGTGGTGGAAGAGAGGTCCACAGGCCCTCTAGACAAATTTCTAGCCCTCATATTCTTCTCTGAACTTGATTTTGAGCCTCATGTAGAATGCACAAAGTTTCTTGTACGATGCAAAATCTCTAGAAAAAATGAGACCAAGGCCTGGGAAAAGACAATGGCGATGGAGGAATGAGCTATCAAGGGCGTATGCAGCCTGGCCATGTCTTTTTTCCCTTGTGTGACCCTACTACAACCTGCAATGCATTAAAAAGAAGTTAGGTTTTTTTTTTTTTTTTCATCATTTTCTTTTTTCTCTCTCTCCTTTTTTTTTATGAGATAGCTGGGGTGCCTCTAGGAGGTTTTCAACCACACTGCCTACCTTGGGCTCCTCCAAGAGGTTTTCACCCAAGGATCTTTTATTATTTTTTTGTTTTGTCCTTTTCTTTTCCTTTTGTTTTTTTTGTTTTTTTTTAGCTCAAGGTGTGGGTGGAGTGGAGGCAGAGACCAGCTCCACTACCGACACTATTTTACTTAGACTCTCAATGAATTCCTACATGGAAAGGGGCTTCCTGTAGATCTTCAACCTATGCCCATTGACAAGCATGGGGATGGCTTCTTCGTCAATGGTCTGGATCACGACTGAACCATTGTCATTGCATTTTCTACTATGTATGGTCCTGGACATCTTGTCCTTAGTTTGCCCTTGAGATATTTATATCTTGAATCATACAACAGTGCCCAATCTCCTTCCTGGAATTGTTTTTCTTTGAGGTGTCTGTCATGCCATATCCTTCTTTGAAGTTGAACTACCTCTGAGTGGAGAAGGGCCTACAATCTCTACTCATCCAATCCATTGAGCTAAAGTAACCTTTCCTTTTGTGCATGGCTGAGATCTAGGTCCAGCTGAGCTGCCATCCTTAATGTGTTAGATTCAAATTCTACTGACAGCAAAGCCTTCTTCCCATAGACCAGCTCATAGGGTGTGAACCCTATGGTGGTTTTCCATGTGGTGTTATAGGCCCAGGTGGCCTCAACCAATTGATCTGCCTAATATTTTCTATTGCTGCTCATTGCCTTAGTCAAAATCCCTTCCAAAGCTCTGTTAGTGACTTCCACCTGGCCATTTGCTTGCGGATGATAAGGGGTGGAAATTTTGTGCTTAATCTTGTGATGTGTGAACAAGTCTTCAATCAGATTGGAGGTAAACTGACTCTCTTGATCTGTAACTAATTCTCTTGGATAGCCAAACTTGTAAAAGATATTTTACCTCAAAAACTCAGCTACTTTTTCTTTTGTTGCTGCCTTGATTTCCTTTGTTTCTTCCCATTTTGTTAGATAATCCGTACACACAATGATGTAAGATTTCTATTTTGAAGGAGGGTTGATGGGACCCACAAAGTCCATGCCCCACTTCTCAAATGGCTCAAAATTCACTTGAGGTTATAGGGGCATCTCATCCCTTGGAGTAGGTTTCCCCATCCTTTGACATCGGTCACATTGGCTGATATATTTTCTGATCGATGAAGAGTGGGCCAATAGTAACCTGGTTGCAGAATTTTGAAGGCAGCCCTTTTTTATACAAAATGGCCCCCACAAGGCCCATCGTGACAGGTTAGGAGAATGTCAAAAACTTCCTCCTCCCTGACACATCACCTCAAAATATGATCTAGGCCAAGTTTAATAAGATTGCCCCCAATCCAGGTGAATGCAGCACTTTTCCTCATGATCTTTCTCTTCTCTTTTGATGACAGGTGTGGTGGAAACTGTGTTGAAACCAAGTAATTTGCTATATTATCAAACCATGGAGAGAGTACTAAAATACCAAATAGGTGTTCATCTATCATTTGATCATCCACCATTCCTTCTTCACCTACAGGTAGATCTAATCTAGACGAAAAATCAGCAACAACATTTTCCTTACCCGGCTTATCAACAATGGTCAAATCAAGTTTCTGCAATAAAAGTAACCATCTAATAATATAATAATTTACATCTGGTTTATTCATCAAATACCTAATTGCAGCATGATTAGTGTGTATGAATGTTTGATAGCCGATGATGTAGTGTCTGAACTTATTTAGGGAATGGACTATAGCTAGGAGCTCCTTTTCGGTTACAATGTAGTTTAATTCTGCCTTGGACAGGTTCTTACTGACAAAATATATGGCATAAGGCAGCTTCTCATCAACTTGCCCTAAGGCTACTCCTATTGCTTTGTTCGAGGCATCTGTGTGAATATGGAAAGGTAGGGCCCAGTTTGGACCTCTCAAAATTGGGGTAGTTACCAGTTTACCTTTCAAGGTATCCAGAGCCTCTTGACAGTTGTCAATCCATATGAACTAAACATCTTTTCCCAAAAGACCAAATAATGGAGAGGCTAGCTTACTAAAATCCTTAATGAATCTTCTATAATACCCTACTAAGCCTAGGAAAATCTGAACATATCTTACCTTTTGAGGAGGTGGGACCCTTTGG
Organism: Pinus taeda; assembly: GCA_000404065.3. Classification (NCBI taxonomy): domain Eukaryota; kingdom Viridiplantae; phylum Streptophyta; class Pinopsida; order Pinales; family Pinaceae; genus Pinus; species Pinus taeda. The sequence continues at coordinate 152,218 of APFE030920114.1, read as the reverse complement.
ATGATAGCAATCCTTTTGGGATCCACCTATAATCCTTGCTAATAAATTGTATGACCTAGCATAGTCCCTTTAGTCATCAGGAATTCGCATTTTTCAGGACTGAGGGACAGGTTCATTTCAAAGCATTTGGTTAAAACTTTTCCTAGGTTAGTCAGAGCTTCCTGGAAGTTAGAACCATAAGGGGTAAAGTCATCCATATAGATTTCCACTGAATCATGAACCAGTTCAGCAAATATGCTCAGTACTGCTCTCTAGAAAGTGGCGGGGGAATTGTACAACCCAAAAGGAAGGACCCAGTATGCAAAAGTACCTTAAGGACAAGTGAAAGTGGTCTTATCTTGGTCTTTCTAGCTGATTTGGATCTGGTTGTACCTGCTAAACCCATCTAGGAAGGAGAAGAACTTCTTCCCTGCCAGGCCATCTAACACTTGATCTATGAAAGGCAAAGGGAAATGGTCCTTCTTGGTGGCCTTGTTTAATTCCCGATGGTCTACACAAATTCTCCACTTCCCATTTTTATTTGGCACTAGCAACAAAGGAGAGACGCATTCGCTATCAGAGATGGGGTAGATGAATCCTGCATCCAGCAACTTTTGTAGTTCTTCTTTGACAATGTCCTTAAGGGCTGGATTCATCCTTCTTTGAGGCTGCCTGACTGGTTTACAATATTCTTTAATGTAAATGTGATGAGTACAGACTGAAGGGTGGACTCCACTCATCTCCTTATGGCTCCAAGCAAAAGCATCCAAGTGGTTTTCCAATAAGTTACATAGTTCTTTCTCCTGAGAGGTGGATAGGGATGATTTAATCCTCAAGGTTCTTTCTGGGCCAAATTCTACATTCTTCACTTGGAGAGAGGTTGGATCAGCCACACAGAGATCAACTACAAGATTGGCCTGGGTTTCTTCCACCAACTCTTCTAATGGAAACACACTGGGGGTGGATTCTAAATTAAGTTTTCAATAAGGTCATCCTCAGTTTGTGGTCCCCCATGGTAGCCTCTACTGTACACAATGGTGCGAAATAGACTTCATCCTCATCTTCCTCTTCCAACCAGAGAGGTAAATCATGTTCTAATAGAGGTTGGGTAGGAGGATATAGGACCAGCTTCTTGGACATATGACCATTCTTAATTTTCATGTTCCTAGCTTGACAACTGATGTAGGCATCTGCAGTAGCCAACCAAGGTTTTCCAAGGATGAGAGGATACCTAGTCAGCTTTGCCTTTGGATGGAGATATAGGAAATCAACGGGGTACTCCCAGGAATTAATAAAGACTATTACATCTTCCACAATTCCCTCAAGGGTTACGATGGAGCGGTCTGCTAACTACAAGACTATGGAAGTCTTTCTCAGGGAACCCTGAAGGTTGAGTTTGAGCATAGTGTCCCTAGTCATCAAATTAATGGCAACCCCTAGATGAATCAAGGTATGGGGGATTATGGTGCGATTGATGTGGACATCGACTACAGGACTCCCAAGGTCTAGATATTTCATATAGATTACCTACCCAAACATTAGGTCAGACAGTTGTCCTATGACATTGATAGTTGGAGCATCTCTTTTGCACCTACCTAGGTGCCTGAAGCACTTCTCCTTGATCATCTTGTTGTATATGGGCACATCCTTTATGGCTTGGATAAGTGGTATCTTTATACATAACTATTTTAATTCTCCTAGAAGTTCAGTTTCTTCTGGGGTCGTTTGTGTTGTTCCAGTTAATCTCTCAGGAAAGGGTGGAATGAATTTTGGTTCACTTTCCTATTTTTCTTCCTCATCCTCCTTAGGAGGAGGTTGGATATCTGGGAGAACCTTCCCAGATCATATGTTAATCTCCTGAATCTCCACAACATAGGTAGGACATGATGTTTCTCCACTATATACCTACTGGGCCTGTCTGTTGTTGGGGTTTGAGTTCAGTTGAGAAGGTATTTGGGGTTGTCTTGGTGGACCAGGAGGTAATGGTTGTGGTTGAGTAGGTGGTGGAGGTAAAAGAGTGGGAGGAGAGTTGTACTAGGGCCTCCACCCCTGATGAGGTGCATTCCATTGAGGCTGTGGCTGAGCATAAGAGTGAAACAAATGAGCGAATGATGGAGCCTGGTATTTAGGAGGATATGACCAAGGAGGTGGTGTGGACCAAGAAGGATGAGTAGGGGGACCCCAAGAAGGCATGGAAGTGGCTTGATTGGATTGTAATAAGTCTGGGATGTCCCTTGCATTCCCTGCTGGTAAGGTCTGGGTCCATGTGGCCTCCTTTGGTTCATGAAATAGAGTGGTTCAGTGGCTCCTTCAGCCCCTTGATATGCAGCTTTAATTTCAGCCAAGGAAGGGCACTGATTCATAGGATGGTCTTCTTCATATACTAAACACACTTCTATAGAGTGCAATGGACATTCGTTCCTAGGATGCTTTCTAGTGCACTTGAGACAAAAGATGGCCAAAACCCTCTTGGCTTCCTCTTGCTTCCTTTTAATATGCAAGGTATCCATTTGCATGGAAAGAGTCTACCTCATCTCGCTCTTGAAATCTTCTAGCCGATTCTCATGTTCATTTCTAAGGGATGAACTGGATGAGGATGTACTCGCTAAAGGTTGACTTCCCCTACCTCTATTTCTAGCTGACCTAGAATGGTTTCTAAACACAATCTTTATGTCATCATAAGGCAGTTGGTAGATGTCTCCCCCATCCAACAAATGGAGGGTATCTAGAAGGTCTTTAGGGACTCCTCTGAGAAGAACCAACTTCAGAGATTCGAGGTCAAGTGTGCAACTAGCCCTTTTATAACTGAGTTGAAACCTTTCTTCATAGTCTTCTAAAGATTCATCACTTCCCATGGTCATTCAGAATATTTCTTCCTTGGTATCCTTTGAACTACAATAGTCCTGGTATTTGTTGTTAAAGGCTTGCTGCATCTGAGCCCAAGTTGTGATATTGTTTCCAGGTAACCCCATGAACCAGTGCAATGCTGCATCCTTGAGGTAGAAGGAAATAGTTTCAACTTTTGCTCGTCCTCTGCATAGTCATAGGTTCGACAGAGAACAAAAAATTTAAACAAGAAGGTATCAAGATCTTCGGTAGTCAGTCCATGGAAGTGAGGTAAGGTTGAAGGACTTATGTTTTTCATTTTTGTGTCCCCATTGGTCTCTCGGATAGGAAAGGCACCTTCTATTCTTTCCCCATTTCCTCTAACGTTTCTGTTTTCAGCCATGGTCTCTGGAGGAATGGTTTCTTGCTCTTCTTTTGTTATAGGATCTTCGTATATCTCTGGAGGTTCACCTATAATTTCTTCTGGATCACTACCACCAAAGAAGAGAGAAGGGTGACTTAGTGATGTGATGTGGGGGGTTGGGTAGGAATTTTCCTGAATTGTCTCTATTCCTACGAGGCATGAAAGAAAATCTCTTTTTTTTGGGGGGGGGAGGGGGGGGAATTTTGTGTTTTTTTTGCTTGTACTTGCAAAACTGAAATTGATTAACAACAACTTGAAACTAACTGAAATGAATCTTGCTTAAATGGAAATTTCAAAACTGAAATGACAGCAGGAGATGGCTAATCTACTTTGCTGGAATGGAAACTGCAGAATTGAAATGAAAGTAGGAAATGTCTAATCTATGCTTGCTGAAATGAAATTGCAGAATTGAAATGAAAGCAGGAAATGTCTAATCTACTTTTACAGAATTGAAATTGTAGAATTGAAATGAAACAACTACTCTACTTTCGCTGAAATAAACTACTTAGTAGAATGTTGCAGTAGAAAATAGAAGAAAAGCAGTAATCACAAAATACTTTGACGCTTCCCTGGCAACAACACCAAAAAAAGTTGTGAGCTCCAATATTGCAGTAATAATGCTGCAACTCCTGGGGCTTCCTTCTTTACTTTTATCAACCCGGTAGTTCGTAACAAACTTGGAAGCAACAGTGTTGTATGCACAAGTAGTAGCTCTTACTACAGGTTGTCACTTGATCAGCTAGCGCAAGTTCACTAGGAGCTTAAGCCAACTTCTATGAGTTCTCATAAGAAACTTTAACTATGATGAAATGAATCTACCTCTACAGGGGCTATTCTACTTGCATAAAGAGAAGGAAAACTGGAATGAAACACAAACCCTAACAAACCCTAGTTTACCCACTAACCCTACTTGTGCAATAAAAGAGATGGAAACTACTGAAATGGGTGCCATTGAATACTGGAAAGGTAAATGGAATTTATTCAAGCTACTTCTGAAGAGAAATGAGAATAAATCATATTTTTGTACTTTTGAGTGTTTTTATGTGGAATTATTATGCTTATGATTTGACTGGTTATGACTGTGCAGAGGTTTAGTGGCAAAGGAAGATGGAGTTGGCTTTTGCAGATGGTGAGAAAGGTGTGGAGAGGTCCTAATAAGCCCCTAGTACACTTCAGAAGACTTCCATTGTGATCAGACTTCGAAAAATCACTCACAGGAAGTTCTACAGGAGGCTGCAAGGGATCTACATGAGGAGGCTGAAAGTGGTTTTTAGAGGTTTGAAGGCGGAAAAATGATGGAAAATTGGAAATGAAGGTTGGATAAAGGTGTTGAGCGGTCTATAACTTGTCAAGGAAGATCAAGGACGAAGGAGATGGTTGGATTTGTTCAAATGGTAAGAAAACATCTTTATGGAAAAACAATGCAGAAATTAGGGCAAATGGGCGAAATGTGGCAAATGAGTTGGGGGATCTATGAGAGGTGAGTTGGTGCTGGCTATTTTATGGAGGAATGATGAGCTAGAATTCCCTACAAGAGATCTGCACACTTACTTCTCAAAACTGACCAAAGCAAGAACCGAAAACATAGTTTTGTCTATCTTAACCTAATTTCTAACCTAAAACCAGAAAAATGCTAAACAATACCTTATCAATAGAAGAGCATGTGAGATAACTATGCTGAACCAATATCAACTTTTCCAAATCAAAGTATCACACTAGCAGTTGCATGAAGGAGCAAAAACTGTGTTTTTGGTGGCATCAGTAGTGCCTTGACCTCAGATCATAGTCCCAAGGAGGGAAAAAGGAGATCAAGACCTGTTGTTAGCCTTTTTGGATCTTTTTCTGTCACTACAGAAACTTACTTAAGCAACTTGAAAAAACGACTATTCTAACCATCAAAAGAAACCTAATCTAATGAAGTAAAATGAGTATATGCAGCAGAAATTAACTCATGAATGGAAACAAAAACATACAAGTACACAAAGGAGGTGTTGGACAGCTTGGGTTGGGCCCTAACCTAAGAGCTTTAGCCCTCTAGAAAAAAATTAGTGCTGGCTCAAAACTTCATTCATCTTCATTATCCAAAATAACAGTTACATCACATAAAAACTATCTCAAAAAGAGCTTGAAAATGAGCTAAGTACAATGCTGCACAAAAGTGCGAAAATATACTAAGAACTGGCTAACCTACTGAGGCTCGAAGCCTTCTTGTTTATACAAGTGGGGACTCCCAACAGTCCTCCTAAAATTAAGGAACTCGACTTCCTAGAACTGAAGCTAATAGTAGCCCTACTTGACTTGCTCGGCTGCCCCTTGAAATCATCAATGTGGACCTTTGTACTCCAAGCTGCTGATGGAGAATTTGAGGAAGGGGTCATTAATGAAGGAGACACCCATCCTACAAGTCTTCTTCCCTGTTTCCCTTGAGTTTGGCTACCATTCACTCATAATTTCCTTGTCTTTGTCCAAAATTGTCTAAAAAATCTGCAATAAACATTCATTAGACTACATGGAAAAGTGACTATCCCCATTCACTCTATTGACATAAATATATTAAAAAACATGCACAAAAATATTGATAATGGTGGATTAAATTGAAATAATAGGCAGAATGAGCCCATATAGTTACACATTTCTGGGGCTCATCAGTAGGCATACAGGGAGCGCGATCCTAAAACTGGATCAAATGATGCAGTTTAGGGATGAAATTTTGGGGGATGAAGGGAACATGCTTAGGGCTTTGTGAAAGATGGTGACAAGGGGGAATATGATGTTGATTGATATCTTTAGGAGGCTCACTGATTGGATGTGAAAAAAATGGCCTATAACAAAATTCCCCCTAAAGCACAAAGTCATAGATGATGACTAATGATTGAATTGCTTTACCTTGGGACAAGTCAAGATCAAGGTCAACCAACAAGCTTCATTTGTTACAATACATTTACAATATGAAATATTTTTTTTTCTGAGGGAGGCATACCCATACTCATCTTATAAGCTAACATAACATGTATAATGATCAAAACACACATCCACAAATGCAACTGTTGGACCCATGACTAGATGACTGTTTATATGATCACGACCATCATACATTGTGATATTTTTTAACTCCTGAAATTTCATCTAGAATGGATGAAACTATATTTGGGGTCTTCTATCTCGTTCACATGACCAACCAATGTATGATTCTAACCATGTGAATCAATAAGATGGATTCGAACATGGTAGACACCATCTGATTACCGACCAATGATGTAAGTTGTAAACAAATGTGAGAGAAACCACTGATGATGTTAATGACTCTCAAGGTACTATAGTGCAATATGTATGGCATGAATAAATAAGTTGATGTTTAACACCACACAGAACATTTTGGTCGAAGTCCATTGATGTAAACCTATCACTGAGAGCAAGGAAACTTTCCATTGATGTATGCAAGCACCAAGGTACCAAAGGTGTGTTTCTAAGTCAACTTCCTGGATGATGTCCTAATGTCAACAGTAAGAGACCCATCATAGGAGGGCCTTTATGCCTCCCTCATCAACGACACGAAATGGGTATCATGATTGAGAAACAATCATCAGAATGATGCTGACATGGAACTCGATCAGGAAATGAAAATATGAAATGAAGGCTTAAGAGTGTTGTAGCAAAGATAATTTGAATGACTTCTTTTGAACATGCCGCTGACAATTAATGAAGTTGGTAGCATTGCCCTAAAACCAGAATGGGGGAATTGAAAATGGTATGATAACCAAAAGACAAGTAGATTAGTGAACCCAATAGCCATGGATATGAAGTGGAAGAGTGTCATGTTCAAGAACGACTCGCTGCCATTAGAAAAATGGAATCCCTTGTTTTTCCCAATTTCCCCAACCATAGTGGTCAGTAACTCTTTATTTTTTAACAATCTTGAGGGGGATAACATACGTTTTATCTGTAAGTTAATCCTTTGAATGAATCCCTTTGAGTATATTTAACGAACCCTGAGAAGGAGTGGTTCGGCCCCATTATGATTGATGATCCCATCATTGTTTGATGTTTTTACGAGTCTGGTGAAGGTAAAACTTGACATATTTTTCATGTTTAGAGATTTTGAAAAAGAGGAAAAAAAGAAAACTCCAAATGTCCATTTTTGTAGGTAGTCCCTTAGGTTCGAAAAGGTAGAAAATAATACCCGAGATAACCTCTTAGCCATGTTCGACTAAGGTATTCCTTTTTCATAGTTAGTTTATCTCAGTTCGAAAAAGGGTTAAAATTATACTAAGTAGACAAATTTTCATTTAATTTTACAAGTTTGAAAAGACAAGTTCTCAACAATATTTTCATATTTTGGGAGTTTGAAAAGAGATAAAAGAGGACTGTAGGGGGGTTTCCTTTTCCATAGTTTTATAGAACCCCAAAAAGAGATAAAAGTATACTCTTTGGTCAAAATAACTTGTTCAAAACATAATATAAAACCCGCTAACAACTGTCACCTGCTCAAAAAACCACAAGAAGGATTAAACATACATGTTTCATAGAAAAAATGAAGCATATCTAGGTCAAAATACTAAAAATGAAAAAAATAATGAGAAAATGACCATAAATATTCAAAATGACTTTTCATTTTCACCATTTCACATTTTACCTTCAATAATGAGTATCTGGATCCCTTTTTCCCTTGAGCTTATATAGTTGATTACGACTAATCTAGGGAACCATTTCAAGTGTTGTCACTTCTAAGTAGGAACTAAAACCTTTCTTTATCTTTCCATAGTTCATTTTTGTATTTTCATGCAAAATTTTCAAGGTTTTGAAGCCGCTGGGGTTCATAAAAAATGCCCTGGGACCAACGCACCCCCCTTATGTCATAAAAGGCATTGCACCTAGGTAGATAAACACTACAAACAAAGGTGCAGCACTCTTTCAAACACTTCTCAGGTGTGTTGGACACATATTTCCAAGTTTTCTTTCAATTTTGCCTCAAATTTTGTCAGATTTTTGGCATGGCAATGAGCCTAATGAATTCATTGTTGATGTTTTAGATACTCATTAGAACAAAATGGCATTCATGTAGAGAGAAAGAGAACATGAGGAATAATATTTGAATGTGGAAAGTGACCTTGCTAGCATCTAGGCGCTCAAAATTTTGGGTTATTGAAATTATTTTGGCTTCTTAGTATGAGGTAACAAATAGAGTTGTTGAAATACCTTACTCATTCATGGGATATTTAGGCACAACTGGTCAAGTTTGGGGAAAATCTACTTGAGATATAGGTAGAGGATATTTACTTTCTGATAGGTTTTTCAAAGCGAGGTGCCCCCATCTCTCTTGTAGGTGGAAGAAGTGGCAGTGAGATGGTGAAAGACTAGATCGCTCCCTATTGTAGACCTTGAGCACTTCCTACTATGGATGGAAAGATCAACATAAAGGATGTGAGCCAATTACCTTTGAGAATGATCTTGATCATTACTACAAGATTGGAAGGCATCTTAACGCTACATGTAGCAAGCAAATCATACATGTAGTATGGGATAGAGTGTTTAGAGTCGACAATATTAAACTAGAGGGAGGGTATCTTGGTGTTGTAGTGGCTACAACCACCCTCCAAAATTTTGGTCTGCATCCAAATTCGGAGCCTCGTTTGAGAGTTTCACTTGATGACTGCATGTACTCAGGTTCACTCTGTGAGCTCGTGTGAGTCTTCGCACCCACCTTTCCTAATAATCTCACCCACATTTTGCATGTTGATGTCAAAGTCATGCTTGCGACCATGTTTTGGTTGTACTCAAAGTCTTCGCTTCATGTGTACTTGTTGTATTCTCTATGAAAACATCTGTTGCACTCACACATAGAGTCACATTCATTGTCATGCAAGCATCGTCACAGATGATGAATGATCAATCACAAGTATCACACTTGTCACTTACACCATCGATCAGTCATGTTAAACATGTGTGCCTAGATGGTTTGAGTTGTCTCGTCTTCAAGTCATGTAAGTGTGTGTTTGTAGGATCACATATGCATTTTTCAATCATTCACACACTTAGTCATTTTGCTGAAGTTCTGATGACCAGACTCCCTCTGATGACCAGACCATCACCCCACCATTGACTCAATCGATTGTCACCCAAAACAGTGTAGAAGCACCAAGCAAGTCATTTCAGGTTGTGTTTCCTGCAAGAGAATCAATCATCCTTCATGCTGGTCAACTGGAGAGTTTGACCTGACAGCCACCCTGAGACTGACTCCCCTCAAAAATTTCATAGAGGCTGCATACCTTTCCCACCCCACTGACTAGGAAAATTGCACAGATAGGCTAGACAGACACCTAGTGCCCATCCTCTCCCTTAGAAAATTGCACAGTTTTTCTAGCCAGGCATCTTGACAGTCGACCGATTGCTCACCAAGAAAATTGCGTAGTTTTCATGAGAAGGCCATCTGCTACCCAATAGTCTGCTTAGATCAAAAACTACACAGAGGTGATTAGTAGGCCAGCCTTCCAGTATTAGTGCAGGTTTTCCCACTAGCAGTTGACTACGAGTTCCCTCCAGGAATTGTGCAGTTTTTGCTGCCAAGGTCCAATAGCTGACTGTCAGTTCCCCTCAATAATTGCACAGGTTTTGCTGCTAGTGTCTCGGTAGCCTATTGCTAGTTCCCTCAAGAAATTGCACAGTTTTTGCTACCAAGTTCCAACTTCCCACTCATTCTAAAAACTACACATATTCTCCCTGCCCGGCCTTCCCACAGCCTAGACTATTACTCCCAAAAACTGCGCACTTTTTTCCTCCAGTTGAGCCAGACCATGTGGACAGTCACTATTTATCCAGATTGCCGATCTTCACCACCCAGTGACTCTTGCGCAGTTTTCATTAGCAGTGCATGGATCCCCCATCCCTCCTCGCAACCTTGTTACCTCTCCAAGTCACCTCCATCTGAAATGATCATGCATCATGGTAGACTAGGAGGTTTTTGGATTTGGTGTCATCTCATCATGAGTGACTGCAGGTACAGGTACACAAACAAACATGGCATGACAACAAATTGGATGAATCAAAGGAGCAGATGCAGAAGAACATGTTCACCAACCTTCGAACAGACGATGAATGCAAAGAGATATGCTCGTGAACGGATGATCATGAAAAGATGTGTTCATGGACAAACGGATGAGAAAACATGTAAGATGTGCTAACGGATGGACGGACGGAAGAACATGCACCTTTTGCACATGGATGAACCTGTAGATCTTACCAATATAAAAGCAAGGAGTAATGTGTGAATGCAACATTAAGCAAACCAATGGCCATCAAAGACTCCACCCATTTTTCCATGTGGAGGTGAAGCTGGGACACACCATGAGGACATCCATAACCCAGTAGCACTGCAGCTCGACATCCACACCAGCAATAGAATGAATGTACAAACATTTTCATGTTGAGTCATGTCATCCACATCTCTACTATGGGCCATAGTGTCAATCAATGTAATGTAACGTGGAAGTCTAAGAGACCCACATTGTTGCATGAAGTGTCATGTAAAGTAAAAGAGTCATGGAATTCAAATAGTCATGAGGGTATTTGAACAACCACAAGGGTCAGTTTCACCCTTGGCTATAAATACCCCCCATTTGTACATGCAAAGGACATTTGAACTCATCTCCTCCCTCATAGCCTTAAGAGTCTGTAATATTTTCTTTGAGGAATAAGTACTAGCTCCAACGCCCTATCCATAGGGTTAGTGATGTATGGTGTAACGATGTGTCTTGGAACTTTTGCTTAATTCAGAAGCTTGCTAACAGGCTAGCACATTTTCACACATGTATTGTAACTATTGTAAGACTAATCTTGAACACTTGTAATGCATGTTGCTTTAACCTGTGTTTAACACTTGAACTCATTCACTTGTTGTAATAGATATCTACTAATCAAAACGTGTTGTATATGTTGTTAATGTTGTCCCAAATCTAGAATGGATGACTCAGGGACCATTGGCTCTCCTGGGTGTCTTGTACAAGCTTTCGAAGTGAGGGGAGACAATGAACATCAAGTTAAACCCTGACAGAATGGTGAAGGTAGAAGATCACTTGGAAAACTTCTACCTACAGTTGTAGACCCTTAAGGTATGGTATGATGACGTATCATGTAAATTGTTTCCATGTACCTTGGACAGTTGTGCAACTGCCTGGTATCACAACCTTCCACCAAAATCCATACAGAACTGGGGTGCATTCAAATGCATGTTCCTTGAAAAGTTTGCTGATGACAAGATCCCAGCCATGCTACTTAAAGAATTGGGGAGCCTAAATATGGAGGGAAAATATAAAATAAAAGACTTCAATCATAGTTTTACACACATATTGAACAAATTTGTAGTGAACACCAAACCTCATGAATCCATCATTGTTGATTACTACACGTTCGCACTGCCAACCAGCATTGCACTGTTAGTCAAACAAGTTGCGAAACCAACACTCTTGGAAACATTTGAAGATGCTATTGCTATAGAGAAATACTTGTGTGTGATTGGAGTCATCAAGGATGATGAACCAACAAAGGACTCCAAAGATGCTAGCAGGAAGTCCCAAGCAATGGCGAGCAAGGGTAGAGACAAGGAAGCAACTGATATTGAAACCTTCACTTGCCTCATCAAGAAATTGACTACAGAAGTGTTCGATCTTAAACAACAGAAAATAAACACATCTGCAAGTATCCATCCGCACAGGTAGAGATAGGCAAGTAGCTCATCAGGTAGCTACTGCTTCAAAAACTATGAAGAGCTCTGTGTTCCAGGTCGAACAATGAACAAACCTTAAGTTTTGTTAATTCCATGAAGAAAATCACCCCGAGAACTCTTGTTCAGAATGGAAGAGAGTCACAAACTCTGTATGGAGTCATACTTTTGATGTGGAAAATAGTATGCAAGAGCATCCTAAAGACACTGATAATGATGAATAGGGTGCACCTAATCAAGAATAAAGTTCTGGAAATGTGGTGAATGCATATCATTTCTCATAAGAAATTTCTAAGATAGACACCGAGAAGCAACCCCAAAATCAAAATGACCATTACAATCTCAGGAATAAAGGGGCTACCTTTACACTTTGGAAAGCACAAGAAAAGTTGAGACTATTGATGAGGAAAGCTGATCAACCAACCACCCCAAAGAAGAAGCCACAAAACAAGTCCATGAAGGCAGTGGTGGACAAGAGTACGTCCATGAGTAGCAAACTACAAAACACTCCGTCGAAACACAAACATCTGTTCTACCCCATACACCTCGGTGAGCCTACCACCTTTGGACTACAACATTGTAGATGACATGAAGAAAACTTTGGTGAACACTAGTTTGTTTGAGTTAGCTAAGATCCAAAGTCAACGAGACATCCTATTGCGCACATTGGGACATACAGCAATGGATAGGGTAGCCTCTACCATCAAGGGAGCAAGAACACCTCCCAGATCACTTTCTATTGTGCTCAACATACTCTGGATGGAAGAAGAAAACACAGGTTGCCCTCCATTCCTCCTATCATTTGAAATTTTTAACTACAATGTTCACAACTTCTTGGTTGATTCCACCGTGATAGCCAACATCTTGCCACTCTCCATTGCGAAAAAAATCAATGCACAATAGAGTGATACATCCACGTGAATCATCCAGCTTGATCGAACATCGATACCGGACATTGGTAAACCATGACACATGATCATATGACCATCTCATGACATTCGAGTCCACCAATGCATCAACATAGTTGTTGTGGATATACTGAAAGCATATAGACTACTACTCAATAGAGACTGGTCCAGCAAGCTGGATGGATATTTTTCTACAAACTGGTCCAACATGTGGCTTCCGTACAAGGGCAAGTGCAACCAAATCTAGCTATTGTGTGAGAGGTATATGAAGCACAATTCCACTCCCCTTAATGGCGAGAATGAACCGTTGGCCTTCGCAGAACTCATGTTTGGCAACAACCTCCTAGAAATAGCATTGGGGTGTTATCCTACACGGCTAGCTCCAACCCCTCCAGACACGCAATTGGGACTCCTTCCATGCCAAAATGATGGTAATAAAACAAGTACAGTGCATTGTACTAATAGTAGCAGTAGAAGTAGCAATAGTAGTAGCAGTAGTACTAACACATCAAGCAGTTCATGTACTGACAAGTTATGGACCATGTACTTTGATGGATCAAAGACACAATATTTCTTAGGAGCCAGATGTGTCTTGATTGATCCTTACAACAAGAAGCATCTGGTTTCAAGTCACTTGGATTTCAAGTGCATGAACAATGTTTCCGAGTATGAAGCACTCATGTTAGGCTTGCAAAAAGCCATCAAGCTCAACATGGTCATGCTCAAAGTGGTCGGTGATTCAGAGATAGTAATACGGCAGGTACGTAACACCATTCACTGTTTTTCACTGCATCTCAAAAGTTACCAGCAAGAGATATGGTAGCTAATCTCTAACTTCCAAACATTTAACATCATTGATGTACCAGGTATGCATAATGCAGCTGCCAATGCTCTGGAAAATGCAGCTTCGAGAATGTCACCGATTAGGGATAGATTTACTGTTGAAATCTAGTACAAGCCATCTATCTTAGACAACATAACTAATTTATGTGTGTTTAATGATGATCAATAGATACTACATTTCATCGCCAACGTTGATGTCTTGAAAGCTACAACGATAGATGATGATGAGCATGAGCTCTCACTACAAGAGGAAGCTAGTAACAGGAAAGGCCACCTTATCATAAAAGGTGTGGCAATATTGGAAAATTTTATGACTTGCAAGAACGATTTTAGGGGCCGAGGAATAGCACAACCCATAGTTCCACCATGATGCATGAATTGATCAAACTAGGAATAGAACAAGATCTAAAGTTTGTTAATCTTGGCATATGTTTCACACAACAAGAGTGGAAAGCCTTTGTCCACTTGTTCAAATAGTACTGAGATGTGTTCATGTGGACGTATGATGATCTGAAAACTTATGACACGTGGATCATCCAACACATCATCCTGATCAAAGAAGGGGTCAAGCCATATGAGCAAAAGCTGAGAAAAGTAAAACTATCACTTGAGCCCCTCATACAGAAAGAGCTCACTAAGTTGTTGGATGCACAGATCATATGCAAAGTTCATCATTCCATGTGGGTTTCAAAACTTGTTCCTGTATGCAAGAAATCTGTGGAAATCCATTTGTGTGTTGATCTCTGGAACACAAGCCGCACCTCGGACAAACACAACTACCTCATGCCATTTATTGACCACATACTGCAAACATTATCTGGGGAAAAAATGTTTTCTCTTATTGACAGTTTCTCAAGATACAATCAGGTTCTGGTAGCAGAACTTGACAGACTTAAGACTACTTGCTGTACCAAGTGGGGTACATTCGCTTGCAAACAAATGTCGTTTGGGCACATAAATGTAGGTGAAACCTTTCAGCGTGCCATGGACATTGATTTTCATGAACTCATGGGACAGAGCGTAGCGGTATACCTTGATGATGTGACTGTCTTCTCAATAAGAAGAGAATACCACATACGCTATCTAAAGGAAACTTTTGAGCGATGCTGGAGATATCGGATTTCCTTGAAGCCCAAAAAGGGTGTATTCATAGTGTCTAAGGGGAACCTTCTTAGACACATTGTTGCCAAAAGCAGGATCTTAGTGGATCTAGACCAGGTCCAAACTATTACACAGATCCCTCACCCAGCCAACAAGAAAGCCACGTAGTCCTTCTTGGGCAAGATAAACTTCCTCCAGAAGTTCATCTCAGATTATGCGCAGATAGTCAAGCCCATGCAGGACATGATCAAGAAAGATGTAGTCTACCACTGGGGCAAGAGGGAAAAGTATGCATTCACTCGGATCAAGTAGGCCATTGCAAAAGTGCCTGCACTCTATAGCCCATAATTTAAGAAATATTTCTTGCTATACACCTTCGCCTCCGATAATTCACTAGCTTTAGTACTTATAAGGACGAAATGAACGATGAACATCCCATCTCCTTCATGAGTGAGATCATGCGGGGACCAGAGCTCAACTACCCCTCCATTGAAAAGCAAGCATATGTAGCTTACAAGGTAGTGAAACACTTCAAGCCCTACTTGTTGAAGAACCACTGTATAGTCTTTGTCCCTCACCCAACAGTCTGCACATTGCTTGTACAACAAGAATTGGGTGAACAATGTGTGAACTAGATGACAAGCTTGTAAGAGCATGATCTTGAAATCAAGCCAGTTCACACAATCAAAGGACATGGGATTTTCAAACTTGTAGCTGAGGCAATACATGCATCAGAGAGTGAAAACGAACTCATCGAGTGGGAGCAGGAAATTGAGATGTATGATATAAGGAGAGAAACACCCACAAAAGACAGAACCACTTGGTACACAGATGTGCACTAGTACTTGAGCACGACACATACCCTCTCACTTTTCCATGAAATAGAAGAGTGCATTGCACCTCAAAGACTTAGAATATCGATCTGTGAACAAAGTGCTTTACACAAAGCATAGTCACAGAGTTTTGCCTAGGTTCCTGGAGGCACATGAATCAGAGAAGGTACTTCAAGATCTGCATGATGGAACCACCGAGGGTCACTTTACAGGAAACACCACTATGGATGAAGTTATGTGAGCCAGTTTCTACTGGCTCAAATTATTTAAGGATGCACATGCTTATGCTCACAAGTTCTCGGTCTGTCAGCAATGCACTGATAGAACACGAAGGTCAGCAGCCCCACTACACCTTATTGCAGTGACCGAACCATTCCAACAGTGGCGCCTGGAAATCATTGGGAAAATTTTCCCACATTTGTCAAAGAAAAAACACTACATTCTAATAGCAACTAATTACTTCACATAGTGGACAGAAGCAATTCTGCTCAAACAAGTGAACGACTAGGAGGTCATCATCTTCCTCCAGCAAAACATCATCTCACGCTTCGACATTCTGGTATCACTTGTTTTTAATAATGAAACATACCTTTCATATTTGAAACTCTATGATTTTTCATTACAAAATGGTATTGTGCTAAAACATTCATCTAACTATTACCCGCAAGGAAACAGTCTCACAGAATCCATAAATAAAAACCTCATCTGCATAATCAAGAAGACCATTTTCTCTAAGTAGTGCAACTGGCATACCTCCTTGACCATTGCATTATGGGCTGACTGTGTAACTCCCAAGCCCTCTCTGAATACCTCACCATACTTCTTGGTTTATGGTAAAGAAGCCATCCTTCCACCAAATATCTACTTGTGTGCACTTCAGTTTTCACAAGAATCCCAAGGCAAGCCTTGCTAGCTAGTTCAACATAGGATGGATGCTCTCCATAAGATTTAGCAAGAAAGGATGAAAGAAAAATAAAATTTCACACTCCACCAGAACCGTATCAAGAGATGGTTGGATAAGAAGTCTACAGGGAAAGCTAACTTCGATGTTGGTGATTGAGTTCTAAAATGGGATAAGTCCCATGAAGACAAAGAAAAACATACAAAGTTCCAGTCCCCATGGATTGATCCATACACAGTCCAAGAGAATCTTGGTCCACACACGTAACATCTACAATCACTTGATGGGAGGATTCATAACCTTCCTATCAACGACCAAGATCTCAAGAATTATCTCTAGTAGGTCAGACTGTGTCTTGTGCCATGTACATACGCTGCTTGTTGCTTCTTGTTTTCTTTTCTTACTATCTTTGTTTTTATTTTGTTTATTTTGCTTACTATTTTTGTTTGCGTTTGTTTTGTTTGCTTGATAACTTACTATTTTTGTTTATGAAAAAAGTGTTTCCAACTACTATGTTTTGGCTTTTGAGTAGAGT
The DNA here is from genome assembly GCA_000404065.3 of Pinus taeda. Classification (NCBI taxonomy): domain Eukaryota; kingdom Viridiplantae; phylum Streptophyta; class Pinopsida; order Pinales; family Pinaceae; genus Pinus; species Pinus taeda. The sequence continues at coordinate 135,152 of APFE030920114.1, read as the reverse complement.
ACGTGGCTGAGATTTCAAGAGACTTGTGACACTGCAGCACTTGGCCAGCCTTGTGTCCGCCTTCTTTGTGCTTGGTTATAACCTTCGGCTGATGAAATCTTGATGGAAAATACGAACAATCTGAAAAGGAATTTTTGGTCCAACCATGAACCTGTGTCCATATTGGGAAGCCCCATGCCTATACTCAACCTTCTACTTTGTTGATTCAAGCTCATCCAACTAGTAGAAATGGAGAAGGAGAAAATCCAAATGAGAAAACCTATGGCAGAGGTCTTACATGCTTCTCTGAAAGAATAACCTCTTGTGCTCTCAATAATTCAAGATCCCTCTTCTGACCCAAAAATAAATAAGTGCCTATGCACAGTCCTCTTGAAAAAATATAAAGGTGAAAGAAGAGAATGGCTTAATATAGAGATAGGTGAAGCATGCAACTCCACTAGGGTACTGACCATGCTCGCTAGTAGTGGATCAATGCGTGTGTTCTTGTGTGACTCTGTCAGGTATTTTCCATGCCTATTGGCAGTGGAGAAACAATAAAGATGAAAAATTATACTATAAAAATGTTCAACTCATGAGCTAAACTACCCTTCCCAAATTTAAAACATTGTGATTAAGCTGAACTTTTGATTGTGTTTGACTGAGTTGGCAAAAGGTGAACCATGTGTGTCCATGAAGTAAGTGGGGATGCTAAAGTAACCTGCACAATGATTCAATACTCCTAGAAAGACCAATGCCCTGTGTTATCAATGAACTAAAACAGAGAAGTTGGAGTTCTACCAGTGTGTCACCAAGTGTTGTAGCGGCTACAACCACCCTCCAAAATTTTGGCCTGCATCAAATTTCGAGCCTCCTTAGAGAGTTTCACTTGATGACTGCACACATTTGGGTTCACTCTATGAGCTCGTGTGAGTCCTCACACCCACCTTGCTTGATCATCTCACCCAAGTTTTGCATGTTGATGTCAAAGTCATGCTTGCGACCATGTTCTGGTTGTACTCAAAGTCTTCGCTTCGTGTGGACTTGTTGTGTTCACTATGAAAATATCTGCCACACTCACACATGGAATCACATTCACTGTCACGCAATCATCATCATGGACAACCAACAATCAATCACAAGTGTCATGCTTATCGCTTACACTGTCGATCAATCATGTTGAAAATGTGTGTTTGGAAGGTTTGAGTCATCTCGTCGTCGAGTCATATAAGTGTGTGTTTGCAGGATCACATATGCAAATTTCACTCATTCACACACTTAGTCATTTTTTTGAAGTTCTGACGATTGAACTCTCCTATAAGAGCTAGACCATCACCCCACCATCGAATCGATCGACTGTCACCCAGAACACCGCAGAAGCACCAAGCAAGTCATTTCAAGATGCGCTGCTTGCAAGCAAACCAATCAAACTTCTTGCTGGTCAACTAGAGAGTTTAACCTGGCAGCCACCCTAGGACTAACTCCCCTCAAAAATTGTGCAAAGGCTACAAGCCTTTCCCACTCCATTGACTCAAAACATGCGCATATAGGTTGGACAGACACCTAGTGCTCATCCCTGTCTCCCTCATAAAATTGTGTATATTTTTCCAGCTAGGCCTCCCAACAGTTGACCAGCTGCTCACCAAGAAAAATTATGCAGTTTTCATGAGCAAGCCCTATTCTTCCAAGTAGTCCACTCAGCTCAGAAACTACACAAAGGTGATCAACAGTCCAACCTCCTAGCATTAGCAATTTTTTTCCCACGAGCAGCTCCTGGCAGTTGACTGCCAGTTCCCTCCAGAATTTGCATAGTTTTTGTTGCCAAGCACTAGCAGCTTGCTACCATTTCCCCTCAAGGATTGCACAATTTTTGCTGCCAGTGTCTAAGTAGCCAACTACCTGTTCCCCCTAGGAATTATGCAGTTTTGGCTACCAAACTCCCACTTCCTGCTTGTTTTGGAAACTGTGCAAATTCTTCTTGACCAACTTTCCTGCAGCCGAGACTGTTCCTCCAAAAAATTGCACAATTGTTTCCTCCATTTGAGCCAGACCCTGCAGAGAGCCACTGTTGATCCGGATTGCCCATCGTCATCAACCCGTGACTCTTGTGCATTTTTCATCAGTAGTGCCTAGAGCCTCCATCCTCCCTCACAACCTTATTACCTCTCTCGGTCACCTGCATCCGAAATGATCATGCATCATCGTAGAATAGGAGGTTTTTGGACTTGATGTCATATCATCATGAGTGACTATAGGTACAGGTACACAAACAAAACATGGTGTGATGACAAATGGGATGAACGAAGGGAGCACATGTAGAAGAATAGGTTCACCAACAGAAGAAAAGACGATGCATGGAAAGGGAGATGCTCTCAAATGGATGATCATGCATAGATGTGTTCATGGAAGGACGAACGAGAAAACATGTAAGATGTTCTCATGGACAGATGGATGAATGAACATGCACCTTTCGCAAATGGATGAACCTATTGCACTTACCAATTTACAAGCAAGGAGCAATGCGTGAATGCAACATCAAGTGAACCAACGACGATCGAAGACTCCATGTTCTTTGCCATGTAGAGGTGAAGCTGGGACACACCATGAGGACATTCATCACCCAACAACACTGCAACTCAACATGAACACTAGCAGCAGCATGAATGTACCATCACTATCGTGTCGAGTCATGTTATGAGTCATGTCGTCCACATCTCTACTGTGGGCCATATTTTCAATCAATGTATTGTAACATGGAAGTCCAAGAGACCCACTTGTTGTATGAAGAGCCATGTAAAGTTGAAAAGTCATGGAAGTCAAGCAGTCATGGGGGTAGTCAAATAGCCTCAAGGGTTAGTTTCACCCTTGGCTATCAATACCCCCTCATTTGTACATGCAAAGAACTTTTTACCTCAACTCCTCCCACATAGCCTTGAGAGTCTGTAATCTTTTCTTTGAGGAGTAAGTAGTTGTTCCAACGCCCCGCCCATGGGGTTAGTGATGTATGGTGTAACAATGTGTCTTGGAACTTTCGCTTAATTTAGAAGCCTACTAACAGGCCAACACATTTTCACACATGTATTGTAACTATTGTAAGACTAATCTTGAACACTTGTAATGCATGTTGCTTTAACCTGTGTTTAACATTTGAACTCATTCACTTGTTGTAATACATATCTACTAATGAAAATGTGTTTTATATGCTGTTAACGTTGTCTCACCTATGTTGGTTACCTCCTCAGAAATCTGATATACCTTTCACATAAAACTTGCTATAAAAATTGTTGCACTCACATAGACTCATCCATTGAATGTTGTCCATGTTATATTCCCTTGCGTGTTGTGACTGCCGCATCTGTGTGAATTGTTCTTCCGGAAGCTGTGCACATCCTGTTGTGTTGTGTGTTCCTAATAGAGTTGGGGCTTCCTCCCAGCTAACTTGGGACTCATTCCCACCCTCTCCCTCTACAGTGAAAGAACCATTGACACAAGTGACACTAGCAATCACCAGGTACACAAATCTCACTTCTCGAAGACAAAGCAGACAACTCTCTTGTGCTGAAAAGCAATAGTTGAGGCAAATATTTACGATAATGGAAATTGGTCCATCATACCAAATGGGGCTTCCTCACCAAATAGTGTGAGCTCTAATTGGGACTTCATACCGAGGTGATCCCCTGATTGTTGGTGAGTCTAGCACCGTCAACACTTGGTCAATTTGAAAGAACAACTTACTAAAGTAAAGGAGGAGAAGTTAAAGAACTTTGGCTATGGCTCTTGAGCAGGTACCATTACTGCGGACTTAGAAGATTGTACTCAAGCCCATCAATCCAAGGATCCCATGGATGAGGAGGTGGATAGACCACATGAGTCGACATGCAAGTCCATTAGCGATCATCTTTTCACTAGCCTTTCTTGGATATTTGCATAGACAGTTCATCATTATTGATGATTATCCTTACGTAGGGATGGATTTCCATGATGATCCTAAGCTCGAGTTTTCTGAGGGTTAGCAATGAGATTAATACATGGGATTGATGAGACCATGGTCGATCAGCTTCCATTGCAACTTTAGTGACGTAGTATCGGAGTGCCTAGCCGTATTGGTTGATTATTGTGCAAGATAGCTCGTACAATGCCATTTTATCATGAGAACCACTGATTTGTCTACTTAGATGTTTGTATGTAGTTTTTATATGGGCAATGTAACCATATGTGTCTCGGGCACACATTTTGTAAAACAACACTTAATATATTTATATATATCTGTGTGTGTGTGTGATGTGAATTGAAATTTATCTACATTTGTTGCAAATGTCTATCTAAAACAAAATTAGATAGGGCATTTGCTAATGTGTTTATATTTCTAGAAATATGTACATATCGTATGAAGTTGAAATGTCTTTTTGTTGAGCCATTCAATAGGTATGTATTTACTCTTGATTATTATCGTTTCCTCCTTTCTTATCCATCTTATGCCATAATATAATAACAAATTGATAGGATTTTGATAAGGAATGAATAAAATAGTTATCAATACAGTTTGATTGAACAAACTAACTCTCATTACTTTTTATGTAGAAAAACATCTGAAGGAACAGTTGTTGTTCCCAAGTCGAAACAACAAGAGCTAATCGAGGAAAAAGAGATGCGCCAGGTGTGGTCGAACCAAGGAACAAGTCAAGGAGATCAATGTGAGATAGAATAATTGTATGAAGATAGAATTTAGTTGTGAATCGATCCTGAGGGATCACATTTATCTTTTCCTTTTGAATATAAAAGAGAAGACCTAAGAGGGATCTCTCGTCTTTTAATTGGATTGTAATTTTAATTTACAGAAGGGTGATTCTGAAAAACAAGATCGTGCTCTAATGATAAGTGACTTTGATGATTACTATACAACTGGCGTTGTTGTTCATTCGTATCTTCTAAAATCGTTGAGCAGTGTTCACTGGTGGCTAGGGCCCAATCTCTGGTGGAACTTACTACTATTCCCTATTTTATGCATTTTCCATTTCCTGCAAGTTATTCTGCTTTACAACATTTCAGTGGATGTATTTTCGTTGAATAGGATTTCTGGTATTTATTTCATTAATGCACAATCACAGTTGGTTTTATTTAATTCATGACATGGATTGAATTAGTTATCGGTTAAAGAATCATTTCCGGTTAATCGCAGAATAGAGCGTGATTGATTAAATGCTTTCCTTTTACCCAATAGTTTAAATACAGCTGAAAGAGCTTAGTTAATACTATGGTGCTCTCAGTTGATTGTCATTTGAATTTGGTTGATTAAGATTGAATTGCAGTATTGTTTAGATGAGTTATTTCCTTTAGAGTTACAAGCTTGAGATTTATGATTGCATCTGTTTACTCTTGTATTGAATTTCATAGCTTAGTTTAAAACATTACTCTCTCGTTTATAGCTTGCACATATTGTGTACACTCTTGGAATAAAAAGACTTGCCCAGGTTGATAATTAATGTGAGGCAATTAGGAGTTTTAAAAGACACCTTTTAGCACCCAACATTTTGGCGTCGTTGCAGGGTAGAATGTTTCCATTTTACAAAGAGTGATGTCTGTTTGCCGAGAGAGAATTGGGTATTAAAAACGAGAGGTAAGAACCTGCACACTGAGCAAGTAAAATGCTCGCTCCTCTACTAGCTTTCTAGCAGAATTGCGTAGGAATTTAAGATAGAAGTGAATGTTTGTATTTTTGTATGAATGAATAAGAAGAAAAGACCAGAAAATGATATAATTCCTCCCCCCAAACCTGAAAAATCTAAGGGACCGGTGACCCTTGGACGATCAATCTTCATTGACAAAATCATAAGAAAGGTTGTCTCAGTCATTAGTAGGACCTCGAACTATTGCTACCAGACACACTACTATTTCCCTTCAAGCCACATGATCACCATCTATATCTAACGCTAAGATTCACAGTAATACTAAAGGGTGTGAACAGAGTTTTCAAGATATTGAAAATTCACAACCATGCCCTTCACAAGAAGGGAATTCTTGCAACCTCAGTGAAGGATAAGGAGAAATAGGTAATCCTGAAATTAAATCATCAGAACCTAGATCTCCTAAAGTAGTGATTAAACAAAGGACACCCAGTGTTCTGGATCAAGGTAGTGCTATTAAAATCATTCCAGCCTATTCTAGGCATCCTAGGAACAACTCTCCAGCTCCAAAGGTCCCTGAAGAATATTGGCATATTTTTTACCAAATGGCCAATATCAGCGACCGCCACAGACATCTATGCTATAATACCCTATTGTAGACACAATTGTCAATGCCCCCATGAATGCTATTCCATTAAAGAATATTCCTACCTTTCATGGGCTAACTTCAGAAGACCCTAATGCATTCCTTTTCAAATTCAATGTCCTATGTAGGGGTCATGATTACACCACTGACCCCCAGAAGCTGAAATTGTTCCCCTCTAATCTGAAAGGAGTAGCCCTGCATTGGTTTATGGGACTTGGTGAAGGTACCATCAATGATTAGGAATAGATGAAAACATCCTTCCTTAAAAAATACCAAGATTATGCCAAACTAGAGAACTAAAAGATGAAATATTTCAAATGGTAGCTAAGCCTAATGATACTCTGGAAGAATATGTGGAGAATTTCCAATATAATCTGCAAAGATCTCTGTTGGCTTAATGGGGCTTGACCTAGGTTCAGAAATGTTTAGCCAAACAAATCCTGAAACTACCGGCCCTTTCAGCAATAGTCCACAAAGTGCAGATTGAGGTCTCACCCGAGGTAGTATCGGAGGGTGCTGGAACCAGGTTTCCGCACCCTTGGGATGCCTTGATGAGGTCTTGATGGTTCACAGATCGATTCCTCGGGCTGCGCTACTACTACCTAGCAGAGTAAAATTCAAAGCAACTACCTTCGCGTAGCTTGAAGGACGAGCGTGAATGCTCTTTACCCCTTTCTGTGCTTAGTATTATCATAGATCTTGAATTAAGTTTAAATAGGTTCAATACTTTCATTGATCAATTAACAAAACAAATACACACATAATCATAAACCATAACAAATGCATAAACTAGAATATAGAAATAGATACGCAATATTCCAAAACCAACGTATCTTTATTACAACTTTCCCGATTACAATCCACTTCCTACCCTGTGCACACAGTAGCAGGGGTCTACGCACACAACTACAGACTCTACTAGGCCTCTGTGCACATAGGTGCAGAGCCTCTTCTACAACTACAACCCGCGACTCAGACTTACAGACTTTGATCCAATATTACTTTCAGAAACCCATAAACTTCAGATCTAATCTAAACTTAACTACCTTCTACCCCTAGAGTGTCACTCCATTTATACATTTCTATGTCCGTGGACCATGGGTAGGCTTACACATTCTATTTTAGGTTACAATATTTTAGGGCTGACTACCCTTTGACTTGACTCATTACAACTCAAGTTCCATGCACTTCGCAGAGCCTTTATAATATTAATACCCAAAATTGTGTGCTTTAAGCCCCAAAATCCTTACGCGGGGGATCCACTACCCAACAAGCCCCCAACACAATCATCGTGACTTGTCCCGAGTCACTCGGTCAGTGCGGTTATCTTTGCACATAGTTCATCCAATAATCTCTATGCTTCCCAGACGTTTGCCACACATTCCTCCACCGTCTGCTGTATCAACTGTGTGTGACTCTCTAATGCATCATTGTTAGAGGTGCCCTCTTACCTTTTCGCATATGCATCCTACATCTGGGCCAGCTTCTCCTTGCTCATGGTGGTGACCATGAACACTTCTTCAAGCCAAGGCTAGATGCGTGCTTTAAGCCCTGCTTCTTTCTGGCGGGATGTGTCCACTTGTTCTTGCAGAGTTTGGGCCTCCCTCATCTTAGCCAATCACTGGGTAAGGACGACCGTCTATGCTTTCCCAAAAAATTTTCATAGGCCTATTGTAATTCCCGCGCTTCTATCTCTAACTGTTGTAGCATTGGTTCCTCCTGCAATGAATTGAGGGTGATGAGTGACTGGTCCAACAATCCTATGCAGTCCTAGATAGAAAGCTCTATTTCTTTTAGCCCTAATTGAATGGCATGATGGTGTTGCTCTCTGACTTCTGGGGGTGTAGAGGATGGTACCTTCATTCATAGCTCCATGATCTACAGGTTTAGCTCCAACTAAACCTTTGCGGCCTCCTCATGGGTCCTTCAGACTCCAGCTACCAGTTGATGAATGTTTTCCATGGTGGGGAGTGCCGCTGGCACGGCCAATTCTGAAATGCTGCTATAGGCCTCTTTCACTGCCTATTCTAGTCCCTAGTTTTGGGCAACCATGTTTTTGCACTGTAGGCTAAGCTGTTCTAACTTGTCCTTTTGCTCACTCAAGATTTGGAGAGTGTGGCCCTCCCTGGTGTGAAGCTCTGCCGTTATCCCTTCCTCCAGTTGGTATAGGGTTTCTCTGGAAAGGGCGGCCAAATTCAATCCCCACCCGCTCATGTCCCCTTCGGCTTCTACTAAGATGATGCCTTCTGGTAACACCAAAGTGTTTGATTTGCATGCACGCACTATTTTCTCAGCTTCGGCTATACCTTTCGTAAGGTGCGGTGTCATCACTCTTGGGGTTCACACATGTAATGCCTGCAACTACGCTCTAACTTCCCCTAACACAGTTGTTTGCTCCGTCATCAATTCTGCCTGAGCATCCTTAGTGACCTCACAAATTGGTTTGCTACTATCAATAAGGTCTCCTTGCATGGTCTTCATTGTCTTTTCCTTTTTGCGTGCAGGTGGCTGCTCTGGTAGAAGAGACCTTTTGAGTTGGGTTGTGCATTCCTGTATCTCCTCCACCCCTTGTATGTCTTGTTCCGTGGACATTTCCTGCTCTTCCTCAATTTCCTCAGTGGGCACGGTGGTGGTTCGTCCCATTTTCTCTATTATTGCTGCCTCCATCATCTTCCGCTGCATTGTCGTGTCTTGTTATTGATGCTTTCTCTTTCCTAGCTTTGCGACGCGTAGTTTGGTCTCTTTCTTCTTCTACTGTGCTACAATATTTTCCAGTTCCGTCAACTCCAAGGTGCGCCACTCTAGAGACCATGGTGCCATTACTTCGAATATTGCATCATCTGTGGCAATGAATGATAGTTTGATCAATTCTTAGGTTGGATCCTTGTGCGCCTAGATATTCAAGTTATGCATATTTGCCTTGAATTCTGTAGTGCCTTGTAAATTGTTATATACTATTGAGGACAAGCATGGCCAGCAGTTGATCCATGTTTGTAAGCTTACCTCTATGAATGCCCAAAATACTTTTATCTCCCAAATCTTCGTCACGTATTTTGTTGCCCAAAGCGAGGTATACCTCACGGCTTTGGGTAGGTTGCTTTCAATGGCTGGAAACTGGTTGGCCACCAACAGCTCTCCTGCAACCAGTAGGATGGATAATAGTAACTACACATAGTGGAAGGTCTTACCCTGGTCCTGGGATTCCCTACAATTCGTCAAAAATTCCTCGCAGAGAAACTGTGCCCAGTAAATCTGGACCCCTTCCGCACACTACTCTGCGAACGCAATTACAGATGTTGGCACTTCGTCTGCATGGTATTTCCTCATGAGCTTGTTGGCCAACAACTGGGTGGTGATGAGCACCCCTTGGTCCTTGATGCTTGTTATTACATACCCTCACTTCCTCTTCTCTATCTTATATTTGGCATTCATAGCTTCTGCGAAGCCCAAGTCACTGCTCTTTCCTATGATATCTGTGGGATTTCTTCCTTTAATAGGCAATCAAGTTATTCGGTGAATTAAATTGGCCATTATGGGAATCGACTCCTCCAGCCAAAGATACCCATCATGTACTAGGAACAGTAGCTACCTGATGACAAAAATTGTGACAGGTGCACGGTGGTAGTGGGGTATCCACTATAGATGGAGTAACCCAGCCATCTCCACACCACTCAACCATTTCTACGACCGTAATTTTTCCGTGGCCAACTAAAGGAACTTCTCATTATCTGTGAGGTTCCAGTCTTCAAATTTTATATTCGGTACCCGTCCTAGTGGCAGTCCATCAAATCTTATCTCATCCAAAGAAGCGGGGTCTGGAGTGCACTCTTCGTGGCCTCTAGGTCCTTTGGTATCTTGGCTATCCCTTTCCATGGGGAAATGTATGGGGATAACTCTATCGCTGAAGGTGCTTGAGAGACATTTCTACCTCATTGTCCTGTGCCTCAATTTGGGCTATCAGGGCTTGGAAATCTTCCTTCTCCTCCTTCGGTTCCGCGATGACAACTTTTCCCTTCTCTGTCATTGACAATTTATTAACTTTTGGGTTCGGTGGTGATACCTAGATTGGCCCCATTGGTTGCTTGTTTTTCTATGGTCATAGAATGTGTGGAGACTTCAGTACCTTTGGTGCACTTGCTACTTCTTCCAACTCGTCTTTGGTCACCCGGGGTTCTGGGCTAGCTTCCGTAAATCGCACTCTGGTTCTTGGCATTGTGAGGATACTGGATTCACTTGGTTGCGTACTTACAGGCGGCAAGGTAGCTCGGTGCTCGCTGCTTTGTATTGGCTCAAACCTTAAACAACCAAGTGTTTCTTCACAGCTACCCCTTAGACTTTTATGGTAACTTTTGAATTTAAGCTCGGCCATTCCCTCCATATCTGAGTCATCAATGCCTTTTTGGCGGCATATCGTCCCGAATCTAGCTCTTAACTCCTGTCTTAATAGCTCGATGCTCGCTCCTTTCAACCTTAAATTAGAGCTCTTGTCATGAACAGTGTCATCAACGATCACCTCCCAACCTAACTGCATAGCAGCACAACTCCTTATGCGCAACTGTGATCCCTATGACAGGCTGGCTCTGCACAGAACCTCCTTTCCATGTAACTCTTCTGCAGACTCGTTTAGAGTCCCATGCCTTCTTTTAATTGCTTGAAGTGCTAAGACTGTGCTTCTTGTAGATAGTCAAGTGGTCACACTCCTAGTATGAGGCTTTGATCTCCCTGCTAGCCTCGGCCACGGGCGCCCTTCAACTACCCCTACGCCTAGTATTGTGTCGTGTCCTTCTTGGCGTGGTACGCTCCCTTGTGTAGTAAGATGTTGTTGCAGCCATAATAGCAGGGTCGCAACTCTTTCTAATGCAGTAGTAGGGCTAGCTAGCCTCAATCCCAGCATGCTTAGTTTTGTGTGGCCCACTTGTGTGACTTTGTTTTTTAGTTCACTAATTTCTTCTTCTAGTATCGTACTTATCTTCCTTGGTCATTCCCACTCGTCATCTAGTTCATGAAGTTGCATGCTCCCTTTCTAAAGGTCTTCTTGCAACTGCCTAATTCCTCTACCTAGGTCCTCACATCCTATTCCTGCTGCGGTCTGGGGCCTCTCCTCTGTCTCCCTAGTTTCCTTCCTTTAGGATATCGTTGCACTCTGAGTTTTTTTATGGTGCTATAGGCCCATGGAACTACCGATACGCGCAAGTCCCAATCTATTCGTCTTGCCTGGTAAACTTTATTCATTATTCTGCATAGCTTTGTGAATATTCATCATGGGTTATTTGTAGAGTGTGCACTTTTCCTGTTGCTGCGTCAGTTTTTTATTTTTGATCCTTAGCCTGTGCTATGCTTACCCAGCACTCATCTATACCCATCGACATAGGTGGGTGCTCAAGTTGTTTTTCCCTCGCTGCCCAGTTTTCTTTTGATGTTGGGGACTTCTAACCATAAGTGCATCCATTTTCTACCTTTATGCCAACTTCCAATATTTTTCTGGTGTACCTGCCACCATTGTGCGGGTGTTGTGCTCAATACCCATTCCATTACAGCATACATTTGTTGTTTTTACTCGAATTTGTCTAAGAATTCATCCACGCCTGTCTCCCCTTATATGTTGGGAGTTCCCTTGCTTCGGACCTCACACACCTCAGCGACCTAACCATCATGTTGCAACTTAGTGATGTTACTTTGTGCAACCGATTTTTCCAGCGTTCTATTTCTTTGTTTGAATCTGAAGTACATGAACTGTCGCGCTCCCATGAGATTCATCCATCTTCAGTCGAGTTCACACAATCCGAGTCTTGCGCCATTATCTGATAGATGAAATCTAGCTCATCATCATTGTCCTCCTTGCGCATAGGTTCGGTGTAGCATGCCCCTTCAGCCAACTTTAGTGGAACTACTACACGTAAGGAATTTTTCTCTAAAATCATTTTCCACTTCTTCAGGTTGATGACTGCATTCATATCTGTGGCCCAGTATATCCCTAACAATGTGGGGTAAGGGTTACTATCATCCACAATCTTTATTACCTCAAAGTTAGTGTCCGTGCTCGCACCTTCGATATCCATTGTTACCCCTTGCAATCTTCCCATGGGCATGATCTTTTGTTGGTTCGCCATCCATAATTAAATAGGAGACCACTGTAACTTGAGCCTGCCCATGCATTCCCAAGCCTTCTGTGGTAACATGTTTGCATCCAAACCCAAGTCGAGGACTACCTGATCCATCTCATATTCGCCAATTTGCATCGTCAACGGTATTTCCCTCCCGGTGCATAAAGCATGCTTCCCTATCTTTCAAACTATGCATGGTTCCCCTGACCCTGAACACCTAGTGATTAGCTCTTAGAGTCCTTTAACTTCCTTATTGTCTCGTAGTAGCTTCATGCATGTATCTAAAAAGGTAGTAATCATAGACAGATCCATTCCCAATTCTAGTTGATCCTTACTACCTGGAGTATAGGCCTCCTTGAAGCTCTTCTTAGCTTCCATAACCGTTTCCGTTTTGCGTTTCGAGTCAAGCTCAGATTCCCTCATAGGGGCCTTGCTAACCCATGTATCATCCTTGAGTTTCTTTCCCTTATCTTGCCCTATAGTTGCGCCACTTCTAAGCACCATCTTCATGTCGGGGCCTTCTTTGCATGGTTCAGACCTCATCACTTGGATATTTTGAGTTGGAGTAGGCTGTAGTACCCCTTTCTCATGCATCTGTGTGATCAAGATTAGACAATCTACTACTTCATGATTAAACTGATAACAATACAGATAACATATTCTAGTCGGATTCATACAGTCACGCACATAGTGACAGGGTCCTTCGCAATTGTAGCAGATTAACTGTCTGCGCCCTCGTCCAGGTCCCATTCCTCCTCATCCTCAACCTCTCCCTTGAAATCCCCCCCACACGATTGTTGTAGCTAGATCAAGGCCTCGTGTTTCTATCTGCATTCGATAAGTTGGGGCCCTATCCATCATTAGCTCATAGTTCTGACACGTCTTCTCATCGTGACCCACCAATCTACAAAAATTACAGTACAGTTGCTGCAGATTCTGGGTATACTTCTGCAACAAGTGACAGTTGTTCGTGACGTGCTTTCCTCCCACATGAAAAATTTCACACCAAAGTGCGGGCACCACACTTGACCCTACTTGTGCCTCCAGTCTCAATGGCATCAGTGCCCCTCCTGCCAAATAGTTCGTGAATATAGGACAGTGATCCTTGTCGTGACCTTGGCCTTTACATTTAGTACACCATACTTCTTCGCGTGCCTCTGGTCGGGGCACCCTATCCTGCTTCAAACTTTGCATATCTAAGCATAGGGTTTGTATTTGTGCGTGGATTTGTTGGAATCCCAACCCTGGATCCTATATCAGTGTTTCGTGCAACCTCATTGCTGTTTCTAATGCCTCCGCCTAGGTTGAGAGCTTCTATTGTGATAATGCCATCCTCAGGTGCGGTGTCAAAGATGCCACAGACCACACGTGGTGCTGTGCATCTGTCAGTGTCATATTAGCCTCGTGGATCATACTTTTTAGCCCTAGATTTAGATCCCATGGGGTTTCACCTGGGAACATCACAATCTCCTTGAATTTGGTGATCAACTATGTCTTCGATTTTGGCCAGGTAAATTCTTTGTTCAATGCAATCTAGATTTCCGCTATTCCGACATTCGGATGATAATTCGAGTGCTTAATATACCATGTCAGGCGCAATCATGCAGCACACTTACCAATGTGGACTTGTTAATGTCATCATCTGTAACTCTATGCGCTTCTAACACTACTCTTACTACGAACCAAAATTGATCTAGATCTTCGCTCCCTACTCCTCTGAATATAGGCAATTTGATCACGCTCGCCATGCTAATATACTAGTTTGGTGGAGGTGGAGTGGGTGAAGATGGAGGTGAATAAGGTGACGGGAGTGGTGGCATTAGCGGGAATGATAACTGCAAAATGCACTGCCTGATCAAACTGACCGCACTCCTTGGAGAAACCCAAGTGTGTTCTTCCTCACTTGCTCGCAGAGGTGAAATTAAGGGACTGTTTCCTAACCCTTCAATCCCTTTGTAGACCTTTCTGATCCATGTTGTTCCACTCATTAATGTATTCACATCACCCATTTGTCACATAGGTATTCAAAAATGTCTTTCTACTTTGTTGTAGCTGACAGTTGTGTCTATCACAAATTCAGTGATAAACCCTCCTATTATCTCATCTAGCTAATGGTCTATGGCTTGTGCGATCTTATCTTCAGATGCCTCTAGCCTATGCACCAACTCTGGAGTCCACACTATGGGTTGATCAAGCTTGCACCTTCCCTGACTGTCTGCTAGCTTTGCGATCCAATCATACAGCTCTGAAGAAAAAGACGCAAATAAGATCTCGTGAATTTCCGTATATACGTAGCGATCTAGCCACATTGTCTCGAATATCTACAGGGTTTTGTTTTCATATACCACGAACTCGTGAAGCTTCTGATCCCACCAATCTTCAATTTCTTCCTTTGTATGTTTCTAGCGTTTTGACATCAGGCATCCCTTAGGCAGATCCTGGTCCTGACAATGGAACCATTTGTTGGCTTAATGGGGCCTGATCCAGGTTCAAAAATGTTTAGCCAAACAAATCCCAAAAATATCGGCCCTTTCAGAAAAATTTCGCAGAGTACGGACTAAGGTCTCACTTGAGGTAGGATGGGAGGATGCTGGAACCAAGTTTCCACACCCTTGGGATGTCTTGATGAGGTCTGTAAGGTTCACAGATCGATTTCTTGTGCTACGCTACTACCGCCCAGTCGTCTGTTCAAAGAAACTACTTTCACGTGGCTTGAAGGAAGAGCGTGAATGATCTTTACCCCTTTTTGTGCTTATTATTATTATAGATCTTGAATTAAGTTTAAATAGTTTCAATACTTTCAGATATCAATTAACAAAACAGATACGTGTGCAATCATAAACAATAACAGATACATAAACTAGAATATAGAAAAAGATATGCAATATTCCAAAACCAACTTATCTTCATTATAGCTTTCCTGATTACAATCCACTTCCTACCTTGCGCACACAGTAGCAGGGGTCCGCGCACACAGCTGCAAAATCTAATAGGCCTCTACGCACACAGTTGCAGAGCCTCTTCTACAACTATGACCTGCGACTCAGACCTACAGACTTTGATCCAATATTACTTTTAGAAACCCATACACTTCAGATCTAATCTAAACTTAACTACCTTCTACCCCTAGAGCATCACTCTATTTATACATTTCTATGGTCCGTGGACCATGGGTAGGCCGACACATTCTATTTTAGATTACAATATTTGAGGGAAGACTTCCCTTTGACTTGACTCATTACAACTCAAGTTTCATGCACTTCACAGAGCCTTTATAATATAAATACCCAAAATTGTGGGCTTTAAACCCCAAAACCCTTACGCGGGGGATCTGCTGCCCAACAATCTCCTTATGAATATCTGCCTGATAATGTTCTAAAAACCACAATGATTAAAGGTATGAAAGACCAATGGGTAGAAAAACTGAATATAATGGGTAAGGGTGATATTTATCAAGAAGATTATGACAATATTATAGGCTTGTGCATCAGGTGCTCCAGGGGTTGTACAAGGTTGAAACTAGTGAGACACAATGTGATTACCAAAGATAGCAAAGCCTCAGGAGGAAGCATTACAAGAGTCGAAATTGGCAATCTATTGGAGGATTCCAAGATTGACATCCTGGGAACCCTGACGACACAATTGGATATCATGCAAGCTAAATCAAATCAGGCCGAAGCATAATAGAACTTGGCTATTTTTTGTCCCCGTTGCAGAAAAAATCACAATCATAAATAATGCCCACTAGATATGAGATAGGCATGTGCCATATGTACCAAAGAGTATGCCATGGAAAGTTTCCCATCACTCCCAGGATTGAAATCAGTATTCAAGGAAGCGGAAGAAGAAGTAGAACCAGTATATCTAATAAACCAACATCGTCAATGGAAAGCACACCAGACAGGTATGCCTACCAACCCATCCTCTTTCTTTCCACCTTCACAATAAAATTCTTAACAATATTCAGTGGCGGCATGGCAGAACCAACCACCTTTTTCTACTTGGCCACCTCAAACATTCTCTATGCCACCATGGCCCAACCAGTCAAATCCAAACAATAATTGGTCAAATCCCTCTTACCCTCCACCATTCTAGCAGAATAGTCCCTATCCATCCCAATGGCTCCCTTCCACCTCACAAAATCATAACTGGCAATTAAACTGGCAAAGATTCATGAACCAGCCTATGGGGACAATTCCTCTATCTTAACCTACTTTACCAACACCTCATATGTTGCAGCAGAATCCTCAATCTAATATATGACCACAACTCCCAGCCCAACCCAACCCAAATCCCAACAACAAACCGATCCAGTTAATACAAATCATTGAAGGTCTGGACCCTGAAGCAGAGTTTAGAGAGTGTAATGAACTCAAGTTAATATATGGATGCATAATCGCTCTAGACGAGGATAAAAACCTGTAACATGAAGCACTACACCCAAATAAGCCTTTGCCTATAAATGATAGACAAGGGGAATATACAGTGAAGCAGAAAACTCCCGAGCAGATCATAACTACTTCCCCACCATTCCCAGAGAGATTGATGATACCACGCCCAATTAAACATCCTGAATTTGATCTTCTGGGTGAACTCAAGAATATCTGTATAAAAATACCCCTCCTCCGAGCTATTCAAGATATTCCAATATATGCTAAAACTACTAAATAATTGTGTATAAAGAAGTCTGTGAGGAAAACAAAAATAACCCAACTGTCATTGTTGTTGGGACTTTGTCTGATTTATTACTAGGAAAAGAAACACCTCTAAAATATGAAGACCCAGGAAACCCCATTGTTATAGTACAGATAAATGGTTGATATTTTCCCAATGATTTAGTTGATTTAGGGGCATCCATTAACATTCTCACAACAAAAACTTGCGAAATACTTGGCATCACAGCCTTGCAACCAACAACTACCTTGCTGGAACTTGTTGACTACTCATTCATTAGGCCAGAAGGAACATTACCAGATGTGATGGTTTCTGTAGACACTTGGGAATATCCGGCATATTCTTTTATTATTAACCCTAGGAACTGGCTAGATGGACATCCTTTAATTTTAGGAAGGCCTTGGTTAGCAACCATTGATGCTTATATCAGCTGCCGGATAGGAAGTATGACCATAACTAGAGGGAATGATGTGAAGAATCTAGCCTTGTAGCCTCCTGCTCAACCAAGCCTAACCATTGTAAAAAATAGGAAGCAACCCATAACATATTTAATAGAAAATATTCGGTCACCATTGAATGTGGCATATGCCCTTGAATTTAAAAACCAAACAGAAGAAGATGTCATTAATACCTTTATCAATCATCCTGCTATAATATCTAGTTTGAAATGTCAAATGATTAAAGCAGTCATTGACAATGAAATTGAAGAAGATTCCCTAAGAGATATCAATGACCAAGCAATACCAACAACCACTATCTATAATAGCAAACCTATTTAAATCGAGCCACGGAAGATTCTGAATATTAACAATAATCTGAGTGATGACCAACAACCAAAACTTATTCAAGTCCTTAGGAAATATAAAGGAGCTTTTGCTTGGGATTACCCAAACATGAAAGAGATTGACCCTCAACTATGTATGCAGCACATTTACACCGAAAAATATGCAAGACCCGTTCAACAACCTCGGCATATATTAAATCCTCACCTAAAGGATATCATAACTTAAAAAACTATTAGATGTGAATTTTATATATCCTATATCTGACAGTAAATGGATTTCTTCATTAGTAGTGGTCCCTAAAAAGAATGGTAAGTGGCAGATATGCATTGACTACAAAGAACTCAACAAAGAAATGCAAAAAGACCATTTTCCCCTTCCATTCATCGACCAGGTCCTAGACACTGACAGGAAAGAAATTCTTCTCTTTCTTAGATGGCTTTAGTGGCTACGACCAAATTTAGATTGCCCTTGAAGACCAGGATAAAGCTACTTTTACCTATCCGTGGGGAACTTTTGCTTATAGGGTATTACCTTTTGGATTGTGCAACGCACTTGCCACATTCCAAAGAGCCACACTCAATATTTTTGCAGACTTGATAAATGAAGGATTGGAGGTATACATGGACAATTTCACACCCTATGGAGATGACTTTGAACAAGCATTACAGGCATTGGATAAATTCCTGGAATGATGTATCGCAACTAGGATCTTCTTAAGCCACGAGAAGTGCCATATGATGGTGACAGAGGGCCTAATCCTGGGTCATTTCATTTTAGCAACTGGAATTCATGTAGATCAAGCAAAAATATAGGCAATCCTCTTATTAGCTACTCCTTGCACCCAAATAGAGGTACGTATTTTTTTAGGTTTTGCAGGATGTTATCGTAGATTTATAAACAACATATTGCTACACCATTATATGTCTTAACAAGAAATGTTGACTTTATATGGACTGACAAATGTGACATTGTTGTTACAAAGTTGAAACGACTACTGTCAATAGCACCAGTATTACGAGGGCTGAATTGGGATATACCATTCTAGATTTGATCAGACACGTCAGATTCAGCTGTTGGAGGAGTTCTTGGCCAAGAAGATGACAAGAAGCCCTATGCTATATACTACATTAGCAAAAATTTAACTCCTATTGAGTTGGACTATACAGTAACAAAGAAAGAGTTTTTAGCTATTATTTATGCTATTAACAAATTCAAACACTATATAACGGGTTATCATTTAGTTCTGTATACTGATCACTCTGCTATCAAATATTTAGCTAATAAACACATCAAAAATGGAAGATTGACATCTTGGTTACTAATTTTGCAGGAATTTGACATAACTATAAAGGATCGACCAGGGAGGGAAAACCTTGTGGTAGATTTCCTCTCTTGAGTGCCAAGAATAGACGATGTAAAGGTGGTAGAATACTAGTTCCCAGATGAACACCTATTTGTTGTGGCCGTAGAAACACCATGGTACGCAGATGTGGTGAATTATTTAGTAGTAGGAAAAATATCTAAACATTTGACACCTAGAGAAAGGAAATTAATAGTGCAGTGCAACACTTAGTTCTCTTGGATCGGAGGCTACCTTTTTCACACAGGGGTTGATATGCACATCTGCAGGTGTATCAGGGAAGACAAAATTTGTGATATCTTAAAAGCGTGCCACGATGGACCTTGCAGTGGACATTTTGCAGACCATAGAACTGGACATAAAAATTTTCAAATGGGCTACTACTAGCCCATTATTTTTAAGGATGCTAAGAAATTTGTCCAGGCATGCAATAGTTGCCAAAGGAGGGGCTGCCTTGGCCAATTTGATGAGATGCCCCTGCATCCATAGATGGTGATAGAACCCTTTGAGAGATGGGCGTTAGATTACATCGAGCCAATGAACCCACCATCCAATCAGAAATCATACATACTAGTTTCAACAGAATACGTGACTAAATGGGTGGAGGCAGTAGCATTACCAAGAGCGAAAGAGGAAACAGTGATTAATTTTCTTTTCAAAATTTTTGTGTGATATGGCTTATCTAGAGAAGTAATTACTGATGGAGGGCTATAATTTGTAGGCCAAAAGATTGCTGCTACACTGAAGAATCATCACATTATTCATAAAATTACCTCTCCGTATCACCCACGGGTGAACGGGCAGGTGGAGAGTACCAACAAAGCAATTGAAGCTATTCTAACAAAGATAGTCTCATCGCATAGACAAGACTGGGTGACTCAATTGCCAGAGGCCTTGTGGGGATATCCCATGACTTGGAGGAACACAACTAGATACTCTCCATATCAACTGGCATTTGGTAAGGAAACCATTTTACCCATAGAATTTGAGATACTGACACTAAGGATAGCCCAAGAAGTGGGACTAGATTTAACTAAAGCCTAGATTAATAGACTACAACAAATAAATGAATTAGATGAAATTAGGCCATTGGCTCTACAACATACTACACTCATTCAACAACAAAGAGCCAAGTGGCATGATTCCCTGATTAAGAAGAATACATTTCATGAGGGCGACTGGGCTCTTCTTTACTATTCCAAGTTTCAAGACTTCCCTTGTAAACTGTAAACTAGATGGTTAGGCCCCTATGAAATAAAGCAAGTACATGACAATGGCACTCTTACATTGGCCACCATTGATGGGTCTGGTTTTTCCTTCAAAGCAAATGGGCATCGGGTACGCCTCTACCAAAAACCACTCACAAGGGAATCCTTTTACCAACAGATACACGAAGACTCCACTATGCAAATCAGAAGGAAATCCTTTGATAGCTTCAATATTGTAAAAGTTATTCCTTTTTATAAAAATTGTAAATATGATTGTTGATCTAATTTTGTACGATTTTTGTTGTTCCCTTTTTGGAAAAACATTTTTTTTTTTTATTTCTGTTGTTCCCATTTCGGAGCAACACTTTTGATTTCTATTATTCCCATTTTGGAACAACATTTTTTATTTCTGTTGTTCCTTTTTCAGAACATCATTTTTTATTTCTTCTATTCCCACTTCAGAACAACATGTTTGATTTTTGCTATTCCCACTTCGGAACAACACATTTGATTTTTGTTGTTCCCACTTCGGAACAACACATTTGATTTTTGTTGTTCCCACTTCGGAACAACATGTTTGTTTTTGATGATGCCATTTCGGAACAACACTTTTGTTTTTGTTGTTCCCACTTCAAAACAACACTTTTGTTTTTGCTATTCCCACTTGGGAACAACACTTTTATTTTACTTGTTCCCACTTCGAAACAACACTTTTGTTTTTTTTTATTCCCACTTCGAAACAACACTTTTGTTGTTGATGTTCCCACTTTGGAACAAAACTTTTTGTTGTTTATTGTTCAAATACTACCTTTTTTTTAGAATTTGTTGTTGTTCCTTCTTTGGACTAGCATTTTTGCTTCTTAAAGTCATGGTTTTTTCCTTGTAATGTTGAACAACACTCCGGGACTATTCCTAGCTAATCTCAGCCCCATTTGTTTGATTCCTTTTAATGGCATGAAGTACAATACTTTTATAAGGAAAAGAATTATGGATTCTATTAAAGTAGGTGAATTTCCTTAACATTATCGTCTTTAACAAGATAGCTTCTTGATGATAGATTTCTTAAAAAGAATGGGGAACACAATTATTTATATATTACTTTGCTGTATTTATTTCTGTTGTATATAATATCAATTGATCATCTCTACCATGTTGGTTCCACCCCTCCTAGTTATAATCCTTTCTGTCTATTATAAGTGAGATTATAGGTATATTTTTTCTATTGATATGTTCAACTTATTCCATCATCCCTGCTCTTAAGAATTACTGATCCTCCCACTATTTATTATAAAAATGTGTGAAAACAACAAATTTTTCCTACAAATAGAGGATAGGGGGTCTCATTAAGAGCCAACCTACCATGTTCATAAGGATGTAGCAATGTGACATTCCCACTATGGCCACCACACTAGAGTTATGATCCAAAGGATGGCTAAAATATCCTTGGAACAGAAGGTCTCATCACGAGCCGACCTGATCACTTTTTGCTACTTCCCAATGAATGGCAGTGTGGTCATCTGGTTACCATACCATCATACTGATCTCTTCTGTAGAAACAACAATGGAATTCTCTAACTATAAATTAAGGATCCTAGCTCATATGGGTTAAAAAGCAACTCTGTCGAGGCTATGGATGCATGCTGGCAACAGAAGCTCTGCTTATGGTATTGAAGTTCCAATTTCAACATCAATAATTATTATAATACCCTCTTCTTACTTTTCTTTTTATCGGAAGAATTATTTCCTTAATTTCTCCCTACCTTGAAACTTTATGCATGACTTAATGTTTTTAATCAATCATATCATTTGCAGCCAGAATATCATCAGCAAAGCATTTTTCTTGCATATTGTCATCCTCCTTCCTTACCGTATAACCTATCATCAACCAAATCATCTTGTCTATTATCAATAACCATCATTACACACCTCGCTTTCATAATATGCATACCTTTTACAATCCTCTCATTAATATACGTACTCTATCCCATATTAATGTCGTATCTTTCACCCTTGTACATTGTCGTCAAAACAGTTTCCACCCGTCCATTCGATCATAGGCAACCTCTCATCTTGAAGGAGGGAGGGTACCTTCATCACACTCGTGCATGTGATATAACTGTTTTATTGGATTTCATAGGTTGATATGGTACTCTATGATCACGCAGCATGTTGAAAAGTAATAGTTCTCGAAATTATGAATTTTCGTTTAAAATTGGAAAGCTTAGATGTTACAACTTACTTGTTGTTCTATCTCTCTGTTGGTGTCTGTTGTTGTGTTTTCTCCTCTACACTAATCCTTTGCAATAGTAGGAAGAACTCACGCATTATGGGTGGTAAGTCAGTGCACCAAGAACCTCTAGTGCTGGAAATCTCCGATAGACCCAGAGAAATTATAGTTTGCACAGGGTGGATAGCATACCTCACAAGATTTTAGCCCACCAGTGAGGAAATCGCTATTGAATTTCTACAACATCTGCCAAATGGGCAATCCCTGGTGAGAGGTAGAAGAATTACAGTATCAGATATTGTAATAGCTGAAGTATCTGGGCTACCGACAGAAGGAACTACATGGCCAAAGAAACACATAATGTTACAAGACGCAGTGGACATTTTCAGAGATGCAGGCAAAGAATTAATCAAGAAAGGCAAGGGCATACAACGATCTTCTCTAGCAGAACCATGGCGTGAGTTAGAAAATATTGTCGAGAGGTACATTACTTTTGATGGATGATGAGACGTGGTAACACCATGACAACTCAAACTTTTAGTTTTTTTCAAACAAAATATCACTGTTAATCTGCCATCTTTCTTGAACTTATTACTGCATGATACCATCGATAGAATAAGACGGGCTAGGAACCCGGAAACCATAGTTAGCCACCATGGATTGATAATACTAATTTTTACCCACAACCTCGTTCAACAAATCCTAAATTGGGATGGTCTCATAGAGCCCCTGGAGATTAGCCAAAACCTTATAATTCAAAGTCCTGAAATTTTGGCAATAAGCCAGCAGGGCCCTGTTCCGAAAAGGAAAAGGTCTACCATCTTAAACATTGAACCCCACAAGTGCAGGTGATCTGCAATGTTATATATATCCCATAGAATGTCTATATATAGTGCCGAACAACCTGTAGAACCATCTAGGCCAATTAGTATACATGACTCTAAGTCGAAACCAGAGGAAGAATTTGAACCCGGGGAAGAGGCCAATTGTTATCAACATATTTGGGCACATCAACCCCAATACTTATATGTCAATGTATTAGGGCTCATAAACCCCTAAAAGAGTTGTTTCATACCCTAAAGGAACATAGTCATCTGAATACATCATTCCCCAAAATTTCCATCTGAGAAACCATCCAGAAATTGCCTAAATTGAACCATACTCATTGCTCCACTAGCAAGGTGCGATGCATACTGAGTGGTATGCTACCAGGGTGCAATGCATACTGTTTAGGCCTTATATATGGTGTTATGGGAAAGGATGGAAAAATTTCTGGGACATTTGTCAGTTGTTTGATCATGGAATCTTCTAGAAACTTCTCCTATGCCACTAGCCTCTCTGAATTCACCCAAGGATGAATAAGGGATCTAGGAAATCATCTCCAATTCCTTCTATTGTGGAACCAATTGTAACAAGTGGAATTACACTAATCAAACCCCATAGATGACTCACACCCTTACAAACATCTATAAATGGATCCCTCATCCAAGAGATCTAGAGGCTGAAATGTTGTGAATTGCAAGTAAGTGTTGATAGTTTGTCATTGAGAAGAGAGCATTGTATTCTTGTTGGAGTGATCTTGCTATTTCATGAGGTGAAGAAGGATTGAAGCTAGGAGGATGGCACTGGGTCAGACAACTGGGTTTTAATTCTCCTTTCTATTAATAAATCTCTTCAAGTTTTCTCCCATATGATTGTGCAATTGTGAATGCTATCATTTGTGAATGCTATCATTTGTTCATTATATATATGATTCTGTAATGTTTATGTTGTAATAGATCATGATGATTTGGAAGTTCTTTGTTGTTGTACTTGTGTAGGTACACTCCAAGCATGTTAAGTATGGGGAGGAGTTGCAGGATCTGCCAAAGAAGAGAGAGAGCAAGCAAGGGATTAAGTGGAAGTTCCAAGTTGGTTCCATTATCTTTCTCTTATCTATTACACATAGGAAAAATCATTGAATTGCTTTAAACTGTTGTTTCTAGGGTATTTTCCAAACCTAGAGGGCTAGGATTCTTTAGGAACACTAGTTTTCCCAGAAACATCAATGCAAGACAAGAAACCGAGGAAGAGGACAAACCAGACTTAGAACAAGAAAGGGCACAACACCTTGATGATGAACTAGAAAATGAAGAAGAATTGCCCCAAGCATCAACCATGAGCCCCAAAATGATATTCTACAGGATTTTGAGACAGGGATGGCTCAGGGCCTGGCAAACCTAAATGCATACATGTAGCCTGGAGGATCACTTGATCCTAACTTAATGGGAGCTCCATCCCCAGAAGATTCTAGGCATACAGAAATTCTGCCCTCTGACCAGGAAAAGGAAGCAAACACAGAAGTTATTCATGAATCAGACAACTAGTCTGGTGACAAAATTCTATTGGAACATAGCCATGATAAACAACGGGAATATTTAGATGCAGAAGCTATTGAAAAGCCTGTTAGTATAAAAGAGGCTCCTCGAAAGAGGCAAGTAGCCATAGCAAAACTAAAGAAGCTGAGACACAAATATCAAAAGCTTCAAAAGATTGTTAAAAGGCTACGCAGGAAGCTTAAAAGAATTTCAAACGACAAAGCTTAGAACACCACTCCTGAGGTAGTCCTTGTGGCTACACAAATAGAAAATTGTAAGGGTAGGTCAATAGAGACCCAAACTGAACTCCTTCCTACTTGAACAATGGCTACCCAAGCAAATTTGCATGCAAACTTAGTAGACACAGTCGTTCAGATAGAGAGTTGGTCCTCCCACAACAAGGAAGTACATACTGAGGAAATATCCTCTCGTAGAACAGGAACTCAGATAAAAGAACAAGGCAAGGATATTCTATCTAGAAAAGACCCTATGCTCCTAAAGCTATAGGAAGAACTGATGCAAGCCCAGCTTGCTCTAGAACAATGTGAACAAGAGATAGTCCTTTGCAAAATATCAAGAATTACAGACGCAGTTTAGGGAATTAACCATAATTGAAAATGGGACCTTTGATAGATTGAAACAAGAAGAAGAAAAGATGAAGAAGTTAAAGACCAAGCTAGACAGAGCCATGAATTAGATAGAAACCATTTTCTCGCTATATTCAGATGTCATGAAATGTAGGTCTCCGGCCACAAATTATGCCATGTTCTTATTAGAACGGTACTTATTGTTAAAGGTTAAATCCATAAGAGTTGGAAAACCAATTGAGTTAAAGACAACTGAATATTTTATAAGTTGCTACAAGGAACATGGGGAAAAAGTCCAAGGCTCCTTTGCAAATTTTATCTGCATAATTTCATATTAGAAGGAAAAGTTGATAAGAAGCCTAGCCCTTTTGTTGGAGATATTCAATTCCAGGCTTTTATCTCTTTTGTAGTTAATCAACTTAAGTGGTTTAAGGCATATAATTCATTCCAAAGATAGGAACACGAGTTGGATCTCTAGGTAAGAAGTGAGCCTATTCACCCTTTGCAACTATTTTCTAGACATAAAAGGCTGATGACACAAGAAGGTGTGATTCAAATTTTAGGGCCCATACATAAGGAAATAGTATAGAAAGGAAAACATATTTCCTCTCTATCCAAGAAAGGTCCTTGACTACATCCAAAATGAGATGGACGGTCTCAACTAACAGTGTTAAGGAAAGAGAACCATTTAATTATGGGAACTTCAAAGCTGCTGCAAGCCGGTTAATCACATATAGCAATCTTATTTTGAGGGAAGGGCCTTATTGGTTGGGATGTCGATTTAGATGTCCCATTATTTGGTATCCTCCTAAAGGGTATCGATTTGACTGAGTTACCTGAAGGACACGAATAGATAGCCTTTGCAATTTTGGCACAAAATCATAGTTTCAAGCCTGATAAAGAAACCTTTTTCCAGCCTATTCCTTAACTACATTACATAAGAATTATTCTTTTGTCATGAGGATATGAAAAAAGGTAAGTAGGGGAGTATTTTGAGCCGTGCAATAGGTATGTATTTACTCTTGATTATTATTCTTTTCCTCCTTTCTTATCCATCTTATGCCATAATATAATAACAAATTGATAGGATTTTGATAAGGAATGAGTAAAACGGCTCTTGATATGATTTGACCGACCAAACTAACTCTCGTTACTTTTTATGTAGAAAAATAGCAGAAGGAACAACTATTGTTCCCAAGTTGGAACAACAAGAGCTAATCGAGGAAAATGAGATGTGTCGGGTGCGGTCAAACCAAGGAACAAGTCAAGGAGATCAGTGCGAGATAGAAGAATTGTCTAAAGATAGCATTTAGTTGTGAATCCCTCAGGATCTCCTGATCTTGAGGGATCACATTTATCTTTTCCTTTTGACTATAAAAGAGAATATTGAAGAGGGATCTATCGTCTTTTACTTGGATTGTAATTTTAATTTACGGAAGGGTGATTCTGAGAAACAAGATTGTGTTGTAAATACAAGTGACTTTTGTTGGAGAGGTAAATCCCCTCTACGGATAGAGGCGATCCCTACTAGCCCAGAACGGGTCTAGCAACAATCAAACAATGCTATCACGCAAGTTCCTAATTGCAAATAAAAGGTAGGTGGTGAAGACCTACTTGAGATCCAATGCTTTAGTTTGTAGAAGAGACGTCGCCCACGTTCCTTTGCCTTAGTCGGTCACGATCCTCCACTATCTGCGTGAATGGACACCTGCACACAAAGAGAACAACACAAACACAAGCATGAAATCTAATATATGCAATTATACATCAGTCGGGAAGGATATAATTCATCAACCATTACAAGTACAACGAGAATGGAACCATAATGATAGTCATCTATTATTAATAATTCAACAAAGGAGAATACAACCAGCATACTGACGTCAAGTCCTCCTTTGGCTGGGTGCTCAGCTACACAAGTCTTGCAAAAGCTTGAAGGGGTGAGGGACAAGCTCTCTCTCTCTTTAGTGACAAGATCTCCTTACTTAGGTAGAGCCTTATGGATACAAAGAAGGCTTCTTACAACTCCAATCTTTTGATATCTTCCTTTCAACACAAGTATTGCCACAAGAGTCAGAACTATCAGAACTAGAACTAGCTTGCTCAAGCCATGGGAACAAGCTTTTATAGAGGATAAGGAAGAGATAAGATCAATCAAAACAATAATGGATTTGGCCTCATCACTTGGAAAGTTCCATGGAATGGTGGCAAACTACTTTCCATCCAAGGAGATTCGAAGCCAAACCATCCTCACTTAACTTGGAGTCAGTTTGGTGAATGAGTTGGATAGAACCTTCGGAGGTTTGATTAGTTCAAAACTTTTCCCAAAATGGTTGGCACGATTGCAACTCTGGGATAGAGCGCTAATGGCGCACCCTTTCATTAGGATTTTCCCCATTGGCGCAGGCATAACACAGGGCACCAGCGCTAATGCAAAAAGGGTTTTTTTTAAGAGCAATGAGCAGGGGATGTCTTAAGAGCATATGAAGCTCATGTTTAGAGGTGAATAATGCAAGTGGTTTCAAGTCTTGTCACTTCTCACAAGTCCCAGAATGTGTCCTCCAAGATGCAGGAGAGGGGTAATAGGGACGGTGACAAACAGTGACAAATTACTGCGTAACAGATGCCCCCTAAAGCACGAGGCCCGAGAGAGAGAGGGGTGAAGTGCTTTACAAGAACATGTGTGACTGAAACACGGCCACCGGAGAACCTGCGAAAAGAAGGACAACTGATATCTCAAGTAAATGATATATATGTGGTATGGGCGCAGCCATCCATAACAGAGTATAAAACTGGATCCCAGGTATGGATGCAGCCATCTGATGAGGATCTATAAATGGACTCAAGTATGGTCGCAACCATCCAATGAATGAGTCATGTAATGATTACAATAATCCACAAAATGCAACCCGGATTTCAATATGCACAATCCG
>APFE030920114.1:93359-105912 GCA_000404065.3 Pinus taeda | reverse complement strand
AGTCTGACAAAGGAAGAACTTGGCGTCTTTTCATGTTTAGAGAGTTTGAAAAGACAGCGAAAAGAAGACTCCAGGGGTGTCCGTTTTCGTAGAGTTGTGTCTCTCGATCCCGAAAAAGTATAAAATGATGCTCGAAAGAACCGCCTGATCATTACGACCGAGGATTACTTTTCATAAATAGTGACATTGATTCGAAAAAGTAAAAAAGAAACTGATATCACGTCGTTTCGTTTCCATTAACGAACCTGAAACGCAAGGGTCCGACGAACTTTTCATTCTTTATACGGTCGGAAAAAGAGTTTAAAAATGACCGCCCCTTATTTACATTTAACGAGTCAATAGGAATAACTCGGCAATCCTTTCACATTTAACGAGTCAGAAAAGAGCTAAAAGATGACTCCATAGTGACTTTTTCATGTATTTACCGAGTCTGAAGAAGTATAAAATACAACTCTTTTCACCGTCGAAGCTGCGTAAAAGACCCATCGTTGCACAAGAAGTAAACGTAAAACCCATTTTCGACCAAAAATACATTAAAATATTAAAAAATAACCCTTTTAAACCAAAAAATGAGTTTAAAAGCTTATAAATGGGGTGAAAATGTAAAATTAAAATTACTTTTACCATTTTACCTCTTGAAGAGTGAAAAGAGTCCATTTGGGAGGCAAACTTCAGGCGGCGATTACGACCAATCCCTGCAACCATTCGTGAACTTGTCAGTTCCAGGTAAGAGGTGCTTCCCTTAGCTCCATTTTCATACCATTTTTAATTCATTTAGTTCCTGATTGGGCCCCAGCAAGGGGGAATTGCAAAATTAGGGCTTCGCCCCATTGGCGCGGGTATCCGGTGCGGACCCGCGCTAATGGGGTGAAATACCCAAGGGATCCGCGCCATTAGCGCGACTATTTTAAGAACAGTCGCGCTAACTGCGCAACCCAACTTTTTCCATGTTCTTTCCCGTTCAACTTAAAATTTCTCTGGATTAGAATTTATCCAATGTCCTAATAAAGGCAAATTTGTCCTTGTGGGTGCAGGAAACAGGTCAAAATGGTGGCAGTATGGAAAGAGCGAGAACATGACATTGTGGATGCCTCATCCATTGAGGATGAAGGGCGCATGAATGCCCTGAGGGATTGTGGCCTTAAGAAATTCTTCCTTACATCATACATGCGGTTGCAGCCTGAGTTGCTCCAGTTTATCATTGATGCTTGGGACGTAGATGACCAAGTGTTCCGTCTACGAAATCAGACCTTAGAGCTTGAGGTCTCTGATGTGTACTTCATCACAGGACTGTCACGGAGAGGGGTGGTTCCTATTTTTACTGGTAGTAGACCTTCCGGGGAGAAGGTTGGTGAAGTGAAAGAGTGAGTGTGCCCGGAAGCACAATTCGCGCAGCGGAGTGCCAAGGTGTTAATCAACACCATCCGGGATTTGACTCTGAAAGCCATCCTCTTCACCATCACACGCACAGCTGGGGTACAAGCGCCCCACGAGGCCAGCAAGAACCACCTGATCCTAGCGACTGAATGCCTCAGTCCGACCATCTTTAACTGGGCTATAGCTGTGACTACTAACATTAAGAGGCAGCTCACAAATTGCAAGCGAGCGGAGACGAAACAGTTTGCATACGGCTCGATCGTGGTATCGTTCTTCCTGGAACGAATACCACTCTTCCAGATTCAGAGAGCTGTGGTGGCAGATCCATTGCCACAAGAGCCTAGAATGGCTCACTGGGCAGCACTGATGCTCAGAGGAGGAGGAGGCCAGGAGATGTCGTGGCATCCCGAGTTCTTCATATGGCTCCGACGGCAGATAATCTTGATCCAGGATTGGCCGTATGCAGGGACCAGTTTCATGGGAGACCCAGACCTTCCACTACCAGAGGGGGAGGAATGGGAGGAGGAGCTAGGTATGTACTCCTTGATTTTGATGTTTTTTATATTTTTTTGTCTTTTTTAATACATGCCTGTTCTAATCATGGTTATATGTGTATGCAGATGTGGGCCCAGAGCGACCAGCTAGGCTATCCCCTACAGTGCGAAGAGGCCAACACACAGCCGACCCACAGGCAGGAGGTGTCGTGGGGGAGGAGTTGATACAGAATCTCAAGGGGCTTGCCCAAGGGATTCCTAGTTATGCCAGATTGGCAGATGTTCCTTTTGCTTACCAGAGGCATACAGTAGGGGTGCCGACCTGCGTCCATCGTCTGTTGAGACGATTGGTGCGAGCAGTGATGTGCTATCATGAGCACCACTGTGCTTAGACTCCTAGGCTTTATTTTCTGCATATATTTTTTGAGAGACAGGTGTCTCAGATGTACGGAGAACACAGACTCTATCCAGACATGTACATTCTATTTTTTTGAGCGCCTCAGTGCGCCACACGATATATATATATATATATATATATATATATATATAATATGTATTTATATATATATATTATATATATATATATATATATAAACTGGTGTTTTTATTGTATCTTATGCTTCCTGTATTACGTTGATTTACATATTATGCAAATGTCTGTCCAATACATAGTTAGATAATGCATCGGTTACTGCATTAAGTCTTCTTGGAATGTGATGATAAGTAATGTAATCAAAATCTCTTTCCAATAACTTAACACGTAAATACAACCTTAAAATGTGATGATCTCTGATGGAATATCGTCCTTTGAGCTGGTGGACTACAAGTTGCGAATCTAAGTTTACAACCAATGAGCGGATTCCAAGGTTAATCACCTCGGCTAATAATTCAATTACAACACTATATTCAACCACATTGTTTGTTGTACAACCCAGACACACCCCTTGAATATCTACTAACTCACCATGAGGATCGTATATCACCCATGCCACAGATGACAGATTGCGAGTACTGCGGGAAGCACCATCAGCGAAACCAACGTAAGGCGATCCAAACATCTGTTCAAGAAGCAGAAGACACAATAAGCGGCAATCACGCCGACACACTAAGATAAAAACTAAATAAACATGCACACACACAACACTACTGAAAGCATAAGCATGTACAAAAAGAGAGAGAGTGCCTGGACTCAGGCATAATATTTCTTGAGATACAGCCCATTCTGGGGCCTGTCTAGGGGATTACCTTCGTAATCTATCAGCTCATAGGCACCCTTTTGTAAAACTCTTTTCACAATATAGGGCCCATGCCACATTGGCTCGAGTTTTCCTGCCCCCAGCTTATTGTTAGCCTAATCGTAGAGCAGTACTAGATCTCTCTCGATGAAAGATCGGGGATTGATAGTGTTATCGAAGTGAGTTTTCACTCGCTTCTTTTGAGCTTCGATAGCCAGGGAGGCTAGACGGCGTGTCTCATCCAGTCATTCCAAGTAAAGAAGTCGCTCTTCTACAGGAGTAGTATCGGGGAGTAACTTGACGGCTAATTTGAGTGAAGGAATCTCACACTCAATGGGAAGGGTCACCTCCAGGCCATATACTAACTGAAAAGGGGTGAAACCGGTGGCTTCCTTCACGGAGGTCCGATAGGCCCACAAAGCAGAGAATAACATCAAATGCCAACTAGACTTGTGCATGCCAACAGTTCTTTGAAGCATCGTGACCAAGACCTTGTTCACGGCTTCCACTTGACCGTTTGCCTGAGGATAGTACGGAGTCGAACTATCATGCCTAAGACCTAGCTGGGTTGTCAACTCGGCCATCATATGATTACGAAAATGTTTTCTGTGATCAGTGACAATGGCTTGTGGAACTCCGAATCGCGAAATAACATGGTTAAACAGAAACTGTGCCATGGTATGACCGTCTTTCGACAATGTAGGCATCGCATCGGCCCATTTTGTAAAGTAATCTACAGCAACGATGATGTAACCATGCCCCCCGGCCGAGTGAGGGTTACATGTCACATAATCAATGCCCCATTTGGCAAAGGGGCCGACGGTCACAATGGGGTGCAGCGGGGCAGGGGGCGCATGCATCTTCCATTGGTAAATCTGACATTCGTGACAAGAAGGGACGACAAGAATGCAATCCTTAAAAATAGAAGGCCAGAAGTAGCCAGCATGGAGGATCTTCTGTGCGGTGGCATATCCAGACATGTGACTGCCACAAGCATCGGAGTGGCAGTCATTTAGAACTCTTTCAGCTTCTTCGAAGGTTAAGCATCGGCGAAGAACCGAATCAACACCGAGGCGGTACAGGGTGTCCCCAACGATGCGATATGGTTGGGCTTGGTGTCGAATCCGTTGATGAGCGTCTTTCGAGGTCTCGGGACAAAAAGAGGACGTCTGCAAGTAGACAATGATGTCCCTGTACCAAGGATCGAGGGTGCTGATAAGGAAAATAGCTTCGTCCGGAATAGACTCCTCTATCTGAGAGGAAGTAGCGGCGGATGGCAAAGAACACAAAAGTTCAGCAAAAACAAGTGATTTCTTGGACTTGGCAGCAGTAAATTCCAAGTCAAACTCTTGGAGGATGATGATCCACTTTGATTATTTCCCCCCCAGCAATTGTCGTGAAATAATGTAAGTCATTGGGTTGCAATCCGAAATCACCGTCGTAGTACACAACAAAATGTAGTGACGGAATTGTTGGATAGCGCAGACAGCAGCAAGGGCCAACTTCTTGACATATGCATATCGAGTCTCTGTGTCTAGTAAGTTGCAACTAAGATAATAAATGACATGTTCGATGCCATCTTCGTCGTCTTGCACCAAAACCATACCGATGGTGGTATCGACAGCGGCCAAATATAGTGTATAGTCACGATGATAATATGGAGGCCGCAACAAAGGGGCGGAAACTAGGAGAGTTTTGAGACGAGCAAAAGACTCCTCGGCTATGGCATCCCATCAGAATGGGGTGTCACGCTTAAGTAACCGGGTAAAACCCTTTGCCACTTCGGCATAGTTTGGGATGAACCGTCTGAGAAAATTAGCTTTTCCCTGCAAGCTCTGCAATTGCCGCAAAGTAGCAGGGGGAGGAAGATTCACAATTGCCTCGACTTTAAGGGTATCCAAATGGATGCCCTCTCGGGAGATGATAAACCCGAGAATTCGTCCAGATTCGATGCAAAAGACACATTTATGTGGATTTAATCGGATATTATAGTGTCAACAACAAAGAAAAATCTCACGAAGATGCGATGGGTGGTCCGCGCGCTTAGCTGAATGAGCGGGAAGGTCATCTAGATAAGGCTGTATGATATGCCTGATATCATGGAAGGCATAAGACATCACACGCTGAAAGGTAGTGCCGGCATTCTTAAGACTGAAGGGGAGCTTTTTGTAAGAAAAAGTGCCCCACGGGCAGATAAAGGCCATCTTGTGTTGATCAGCGGGGGTGATATTAATCTGGTTGTAACCAGAGAAGTCGTCCATGAAAGAATATATTTCGCTGTCCGCACACTCGTCAATGAGTTGGTCAGTGAACGGTGTGGGGTAGTTGTCTTTTCGGCAGGCTCGATTAATGTCGCGGTAATCGACACAGACGCGAATGGTACCCTGTTTTTTTATCTACAGGGACAATATTTGAGACCCAATCTGTCAGTGGGATAGGATAAATGAATCTAGCTTTAAGAAGTTTTTCAACTTCTTCTTTGATAGCTGCCGCCTTACGGGGGTGCATGAGATGCAAACGCTGACGAACAGGTTTGGCCCCGGGATACGTAGGTATCTCGTGCACTACAATGGATGTATCAATACTGGGCATTTCTTCATAGGACCATGCAAAAACATCACGAAATTTGCGGAAAAGTGCGATGTATATCTGAATCTCCTCAGGAGTGAAAGTGACTCCTATATAAATGTTCTCGACAATCCCTGGCTTGACAGAGATGTCAATGGGTTGCGTTTGCGTGATGTTCCTTAAATTCCCTTCAGACGATGTATGATAAATCTGGATGGGTGTCTGAAGAGGCTGAGAAGGGAGACATGGAGCAAACCGCTCGAGACAAAGCAGTGTTTCCTGGAGGGTAGGGAGAAAGGAGGAACAGTGGTGAAGAGGGAACCACAGACGTGTTTCTAGAGACATAGTCTCTATGATAGCCTCATCGAAAGGAAATATTTCCTTTAATGGATCCGAGGAGTTGTATTCTCCGAACCAGGGGGGAAAATCATCTGAGTCAAGAGCCCCACTCGAAGTGGTGGGTTGATCATGGGGGGCCGATGCAGCAACAATTTCGATGTAGTTGAGCTCGTCTGGACTCAATGGCATCTCCTCACCCCAAGATTATATCTGGTCAATGTGGGGAAGGGCCCAAGGATTAGAACGAACCGAGATCATGGAGATCAAGGCGAGGTTGGGAGGTGGGAGGGAGAAAACACCCATAAGGGTAGGTTCTTTAAAGAGCCCGGCTCCCACACTCTCAAACGGAATAGAGGTATGCTCAACGAATGGTACATTCCCCTCGGAAGAGGAAGCGAAGAAAGAAAGCTGGTCAACCGTGACAATTTTCCCCTGATGAGGGAAATGAATGACACGGAAGAGGGATGAAGCCACGGCACGCATGGCATACGTCCAACTTTGGCCCAGAATGAGGTTATATGTGAGATTTGCATCAACAACCTCAACTTCTACTTCCACAGTCTTCCCTTCTAAGGTGATTGGTAATTGTTGAAGAATACCATAAGGATGGGATTCTCTCCCATCGAATGCTTCCAAGGTTGTTGGAGACTGGCTCAGAGTCGGGGACCCGATTGCTTTCAACAAGCAATAGACATAATGCAGGTTGATGCGCCTTCATCAATAACTATACGATGGATCGTTTTGGAATTGATGACGACTTGAATGAGAAAAGCGATCTGATGAGGCTGTCGAGGAACATGGCTCTCGAGGTTGAAAGTAATCAGATCTGAGTCCGCTGGGTCGATGCCACTAATGGCCGATAGCAGGGACTTCCTCTAGGGGGGGCAGCTCTGAAGAACCTCTAAGGCGGACATAGCCGATGGAGCCTGCGCTAAGTCCTCTACGATGTTATAGTGCTGGGCAGCACGAGCATTCGGATTATAAGAAGATCTTCTGAGTACCCCTTTAGGAGGGGGTTGGATTGTCATCTCAGTACTCAGTCTCTCGATATGGAGGGGACCAGAGCTAGACGAAGGAGCACTTGTGGGAACCTCTGGCTCCTTCCCGGCGGACGACGGATACTCCTTTGCTCGAGTCATTACATGATCGGGAATAGATCCAGCCATGAAGACTTGGGAATCGAAGGGAGAAGAAGACGGATCAGCCACCATTTGAGTTTGCTGAGAGGGAAAGGGTTCTCTAAGAACCGCAGGAACTCGAGGAGCACCCTTCAACAAACGACTAAATTTGGACCGCCTGGGACAGTCCTTAGTATAGTGATCCTCCTCACAGATGAGGTAAGGATACTTGGGTTTGCTCTTAGCTCCTTCCTCGGCTGGAGGTTTAGAGGATTCCTATTTAGGTTGCTCAGATTTATTTTTCCCTTTCCCCTTTTCCTTTTTATTTCCTTTCGAGGCCTTGCCCGCCGTGGTGGACTGGACGACATTGACCTTGGAAGTGTTACCAGAATGTAAACCACCCTGAGAAGTGTTTTCGTTAGATGCACTTGACTTTTTCTTCCCAGGGTTCGACGATGATTTTTTAGAGGCCTAGTTCACAGAGCCAATGAATCCATCGACAGATGGCTTGGGCAGAGCCTTAGATGTATCGGGCCTTGGGGCGTCTGGAAAATACTCATACAAGGTACCAGACTGAGAGTAAACTAAGTCTAGGTACTAAGCGCGTGAGACTCCCATAGCAATTTCCCGTGCAATCTTAGGGACAAAGGAAGTCGTGAACCAGTCAGTGAGGAGTTGATCAGGAATCCAAAACTTGATCAACCTGCGACGTCTTCTCCATTCATGTATATGATCAGAGATATGCGTAGCTGTATCCTGCTTAAGAGATGTAAGGAGGTGAGTCCCTGTCTCGTACCTAATGGGTAACTGAAAGTGAGTAAGGAATGCCATGGCCAACGAATTGAAATCTTGAAATGATGCGCAGGTCAATTCAATATACCATTTAGTGGCAGAACCAGTGAGAGTTCTCTGAAAGAGGTGAAGTCGAATCGAGTCATCGAGCCATGAATTGGACGAACACCATAAGTGATACGTCATCACATGAGCTTGAGGGTCCTCTCCGACTTTTCCGTCGAATTTGGGACAGTCACTAGGTATCTTAGTTGGAACTAGTGGCCATTGTGGATTATGTAAAATGGGATCATTTGTTAACTTCGACACATCGGGCAGTTCCAACATCGCTAGAAATGGTTGCTACGGGTTAAAGGACATTTGTCCCGGATATGAGGTAGAGCCAGAATTCCATCCAGTTCCTGTTTGCCCCCACTGGCCTTGTCCCAATGGACTAGGTCCAAAAGGGCCCTGTCCAGAAGGATTTTGTCCGTAAGGGTTATTTCGAGAATTGGGTTGCTGATACTGGTTCTGCCCCCCAGCGCCCCCATTGGTTACCATACTGGCCAGCAAGTTGTTGATAATTTTGATAAGGGTTACCCTGCGGTTGCTGGTAATTTGGTACGGGGTATATTGATTTTTCCCTTGGGGTTGCTGGTATCCATACTGAGCCTGGGAACCAGGCGGCATTTGATGACCAGATTGGGATTGATACCCACCTGAATACGGGGGTTGGGATTGGTACCCACCCGAATAAGGAGGCTGGGATTGATACCCACCTGAATAAGGAGGCTGGGATTGATACCCACCTGAGTAAGGAGGCTGGGATTGATACCCACCTAAATATGGAGGCTGGGATTGGTACCCACCTAAATAAGGAGGCTGGGATTGGTACCCACCTGAATAAGGAGGTTGGGATTGGTACCCACCTGAATGAGGAGGCTGGGATTGGTACCCGCCTGCATGCTGGCCCATCTGGCCGGAAGGTTTTCCTGGTCGGATCTGAGACGGCCCTGTTCGCCCAGAAGGTCAAACTTGCTAAGCGAGGGGCTGCCCTTGCGCAACCGAGGATTGTCCTTGGAGACCAGATGGTTGCTGAGCGGTAGGCTGGCCTTGCTGTGTGTAAGGCTGGCCCCCTTGCCCAGAAGGGTGGCCTTGCTGGTTTCCGGGTTGACTTTGCTGACCGTAAGGTTGTCCCTGGTTCCCATAAGGTTGCCCTGAAGGGTAGCCCTATTGGGTCCCGGGTTGTCCTTGCTGAGCATTGGGTTGTCCCAAGTTTCCAGAAGATTGCCCAAGATACGTGAAAGACAGACCACTAGAGGCTAAAGGTTGTCCCTGATAGGGTTGTCCTTGCGGGCCTCCTTGTTGACCTGGGTAATTCTGGCCATAATACTACTGCCCATGATTAGGCTGCGAGTAAGGTTGTTGACCCTAATAGGGTGGTCCTTGAGATGGCTGTCCTTGACCCTGATGGTACTGGCCACCGCCATATCCGGTAGCACCCCAAGCCACGCTCAATGGAACGGAAGCCTCCACATAAGGATCTTCAGGCAAGGAGGTATACAAATAATGATTCTCAGGATCATAATAAGGGCCTTGCTCACCTGGGTTCTGGACATTATGCAAGTACTGAGAATATGCCTCCTCTACCATCATAGGATCGGAAGGAGGAGGGGCACCACTTGCGGGGTGCACAACTCTAGCAGTATTTGTCGGTTTACCACTTTGTGCCAGACCTCGAGATGGGCCTGCAGTAGAAGTGACAGCGGAAGACGTTGTAATGGCACTAACAACTAGAGTTGATGATGCAACACAGACGGTTGGATTGGTTGGGACTATTGTAACAGCAGTATGGTGAACTTGGGAAACAAACGGTCTTGTGGTAGGGACGATGTTTTGATCCCACATAGAAGAGGAAGCCGCGGAGTTCATAGCATCCCTCAAATATCTATAGCGCGCCGGCACCGTGATACCGAGAGGTGTAACGGTGTAGGGTGTAGAGATGATTGGGGATGTATCCGAAATGGGAGTATCAATGCTCGACATGACGGACAGCTCACTTGACATAGGAGATGTATCCTCCATATCGGAAGAAGCCATTGGAGATGGGACACTGATAGGAGTAGTGGGAAAATCCTCTTCAGAGGGCTCCCAAACAGGGTTCCAAGAAAATTTGTAGAACTCGTCCTCTAGAGCACGAGAGTTCAACGGTCAGACACTCGGAACAATAGGAAGAGCGTCACAAACCGGTGTCTCAGGGGCAACAGAAGATGGAGACCCTTGGTCACTTGGGACAGGAGACGGAGTCGATGGATCTGCCAGGATGATCAAACAAAGACCCTAAGCAAACTAACGATAAGAGACCCTACCCAAAACTAAACGCAAACAAGATCTACCAAGGTAAATGTTAGTGTGGCCGAATAAATTTTTATGACATTAGGACACAACTTGACCTTTTCATGTTTTAAGAGTCGAGAAAAGGACAAAAGATGACTCTAGTCACCTTCGCATGTTTTAAGAGCCCGAAGTGACAAATGCTCAATAGAGCCTTTTCTTTTACGGAGTCCGAAAAGGATCAAAAAGTGACTGCTCTGGAGAAACTAGGCAAGGGGTTTACCAGACAATCCGTAAAACTACTTATACACCTTGGCAATTGTATGAAAACCAAGGACTTTCCATACTGCAGTCAATCTTCTCGAATGCTGTGTTTGGTGCGTTACGGCTTGTAAGGCGGCAGACACGGCTTCCTATGGATCAAGGATGCAAACCTAGTGGAGTCTCCCCATATATACGCGATGGTACGTGGGAGCCCAAGTCCGTACTAGACCACAATTGAACCACACCAGGAAGAATCACCCAACCTTAATGTGAGAACAAAAGTGACTAGGTTTAACGACGCGGGAGCACGTCTCTAGCCTAGACCTCTAGAATGTTTGCGTTATGTTCCAATGCGTTTTTAAGTTGATTCGGTTTATTTTATGGTTGATCTTTAGTTAGGTTTCTATTTCAGGTCCTACCGTATGTGATCTTTCACAATTGCCTAGATGCAAGCTATATGCCAAAGAATACCATTTCGTTCGATGAATACTAACTATGAGAAGGTTAAGAATTTTCAATCAAACAAAATGAGTGCAATCAATCAAACACTCTAATGCAGCTAATGG
The DNA here is from genome assembly GCA_000404065.3 of Pinus taeda. Classification (NCBI taxonomy): domain Eukaryota; kingdom Viridiplantae; phylum Streptophyta; class Pinopsida; order Pinales; family Pinaceae; genus Pinus; species Pinus taeda. Next base: position 94,846 of record APFE030920114.1, on the reverse strand, counting down.
TAAATAAACAAAACTTTTTCTTTTCAATAATGCAAATAACGAAAAGTTCTATTCCATTCACTATTAAACGCAAAAGAAACTATTTGATTTTTCCTTCAAAGGCACAATGCACTAAGATGAATTTTGAAAGATAATAACACTGAGCAAAGAGGAAAATTCACTCAATGAAGACACAATGAAATCCCAAGACACTAAAACAGTTCTCCAAATCGAAAGGAAAACAAAGGCTTTGTACGAGCTATGTGATCTAAGCTCAAACAAGGCTAGAATGAAATCCAAGCAAGCGAGAGAAAGTCACTTGAAAATCAATCAAAAACACTTCAACAATCACTGAACAAGTGCGAAAAGCAATCACAAAGTCAACTGGACAATCAAAGAACCCGAAACTCCCACGAGAGGCTCGACACACACGGCCACTAGATGCCCTAGGGTTGAGGTGTGAAATTGATGGAAAGAGGCAAACACCCAAAGGACAAAGGTTGAGAACCAGTCAAACAGGGCTCAAACACACTCCAGCAACTGAAAAAGACGTGGCAAAATGCAAATCCAAGCTCAGAAAGCAGGAAAACAAGTGGATTAAAAAACTAAGAGGCCTGGTGCGACTGTCAGGCTGCAACTCGCGATAAACAGGGATTGGCGCGGGTTGTCAGTTAGCAACAAGGGCCACTAGCACGACTATGAAGGGAAAAACCACGCTAACAAAGTTTGCCAATTTCAAAAGAAAAATACGCAGTCCAGGGCTTGGGTCACAATCTCTAGGCAAGCCAGGAAGCAAGGGGCAACAAGAAATTCAATTCCAAAAGCTTATCTAAGCAAGCAAACAAGAGAAAACCAAAGAGGCAAGACAAACTCCAAATCGTTCAGTTCGTAAACCAAATTGGAGATCAACTGAAGTGGCTTTGATCTACTTCACTACTGCAAAGAAATAGGGTTTCGAAGGCTATCTGGTCGTGCTTCAGACTCCGTCTAAGTTTACAAATTAAACAACAAGCTAAACATCCCCAGTGGAGTTGCCAAATTATTGGAGAGGTAAATCCCCTCTATGGATAGAGGCGATCCCTACTAGCCCAGAACGGGTCTAGCAATAATCAAACAATGCTATCACGCAAGTTCCTAATTGCAAATAAAAGGTAGGTGATGAAGACCTACTTGAGATCCAACGCTTCCGTTTGTAGAAGATATGTCGCCCACGTTCCTTTGCCTTGGCCGGTCACAATCCTCCACTATCCTCGTGAATGGACACCTACATACAAAGAGAACAATGCAAACACAAGCGTGAAATCTAATATATGCAATTATACATCAGTCAGGAAGGATATAATTCAACATCAACCATTACAAGTACAACGAGAATGGAACCATAATGATAGTCATCTATTATTAATAATCAACAAAGGAGAATACAACCACCGTCCTGACGTCAAGTCCTCCTTTGGCTGGGTGCTCAGCTACACAAGTCTTGCAAATCTTGAGGGGATGAGGGACAA
>APFE030920114.1:80235-93111 GCA_000404065.3 Pinus taeda | reverse complement strand
TAAGGTCAATCACAACAATAATGGATTTGGCTTCATCACTTGGAAACTTCTATGGAATGGTGGAAAACTACTTCCCATTCAAGGAGATTCGAAGCCAAACCATCCTCACTTAACTTGGAGTCTGTTGGTGAATGAGTTGGATAGAACTTTCGGAGGTTGGATTAGTTCAAAACTTTGCCCAAAAAGGTTGGCGCGATTGCGACTCTGGGACAGAGCGCTAATGGTGCGCCCATTTTATAGAATTTTCCCCATTGGTGCGGGCAGAACACAGTGGACTAGCGCTAATGTAAAAAGGGTTGTTTTTAAGGGGAAAGAGCAGGAGATGTCTTCAGGGCATATGTAGCTCATGTTCAGAGGTGAATGATGCAAGTGGTTTCAAGTCTTGTCACTTCTCACAAGTCCCGGAATGAGTCCTCCAAGGTGCAGGAGAGGGGTAACAGGGACGGTGACAAACGGTGACAAATTACTGTGTAACATAGGCTTTAAGCCACTTTATCTGATTAACACCAAAAGAAATAAATGCCTGAAGTTGGACATCTCCCACAAAAGGGATAGGGTTTTGTTTTGTTTCTCCATCTAACACAAGATTGTGCAAATAAAATTCACATAACAATCGTTGAACTTTCACCCCGTGATGCTTACAACAATTTATGAAATCATCAATTGTTTTTATCTCTATAGGTACTCCTACCTTGATAGCTTTAATTTTCAATTTTAAATATCTTTCCATTAAAAACAAAGCATATTTTCTGGCAGGTTCCCTACACGCTAGAACATCTGTATACAGATAACATAAGGTATTTATTTGATTTATGACTGTGTCTAGTCTATGGGTTACCTTTTTGACTCTTTCTTCTGCCTTTCACCATCCTTCAGAGGCCTAGATTTCTGATGCATTGATGTTCTTTAGCTGCTATTGTAACTTCTGGTATTTTTCTTGAGGTACAGTTTCCTCTGTGAGTTTCTCTATTTTTTGTTGGGCTTGTGCCAAATCTTTTTGCAAATTTACTATCCTTAGGTCATTATCCAACATGACAATTTTAGCCTAGAGATCTACTTGGACCTCCTTATTGCGACATATAGTCCTTATGGTTTGAGTTTCCTTCTCACTAGAGGACAGTTCCTCTGTCTAGATTTCCTTATCACAGGTTGGTGCATTGTCCATTTGTGCTTCTGCATTTGCAACTGTAAATGTTGTTCCTCGTGATTCTGAATAATAGGTTGGACTTGAGTCCTCTTGGTACTTTTCTTATGGGGTTTTGCCTCGGTGGTTGAACACTTTGCCCCAGAGGTCCCTTTTGAGTTCTTCCCCAATTTCAAGACTCTTATTTGTTATCAAAGTTTCTTAATTACGTTAAGCAATCTCTGTTGTTCCTTTCAGAATTTTCTAATTTCTTTTGTTTTCTTAGAAGGAACAGCTGTTTGTTTTCTTGGGCCCATACTTTATACCTCAAGCGTTGTACCTTCGTCTTGGCCAATTTCCATGTTCCCTTCTTGGAACACCTCCTTAGTATTCTGTTGATCAGGTTTCTCAGGGGTAGAAACCCTAGTTTGTTCTGCTGTCTCCTGGGTAGCTTCTTCTTCTACCTCTTCTTCATCATGCAATTATTCAGATGTATTCTGACTAGGAACAGATTGTTCCTCTTCCTCATCCTTGTCACTCTTCTCCCTATATACACTCTTATCATGAGCAAAGTGATTCTCTTCTTCTTCCTCCTCGTCACACATTTCCTCGGATGCACTTTTATCATGAGTAGAGTGCTCATGCAGTTCTTCTTTGGTATGGGGGTTGAGTGGGCTGTGAGGTTGGACATACTCACCCATATTGGCCAAAATCTGGGCCAATTCATCTTCTTGTAGAGGGTTCTGCAGTGGACTTTCACTACGCTACTATGTTTCCTCCCCTTCTTCCTGACCGGATTGCTGCATCTCCTCTTTCAATTCTTCTTCATCATTTTCCTCTGATTCTTTTTCATTCTCCCCACCTTCTAGTTGTGGGGGTTGCTCGTCTTCTGAGTCCTATATTTCCACAGGCTGACTAATGATTCCCTGGGAAGTTCCCAACATTCCTCTGCTCCTTGCCAATCTAACAGACTATCTTCATTTCAGTGGTATTCTAGATATGCTAGCAATATGTTTTTGTTTTGGGGCTGGCAAAGCCAGTCCCCCATCTATCGAGAAAATAAATTCTTCCCAACTACTCTACTGTTGGGCAAGACTGTAACTGACTATCAGTCAAATTAACCCATGGTGGCTTACTACTGACTCTACATGGCGAGATTTCCTCATGCTTTCGGCAACATCATGTAATAAAAAATTTAAAAGCACAGGAAAATTCACAGCACATTTTTGCTTTAATACGGCTAAAAGTTTGAGATGGCGAGGTCTTACCACGTCCTTTCTGCCATCGCAAGTGATGTAGCTTTGGATAACTCTCACCAATTCCGCCCACAGCTCACTCAAGGTTGTTGGCAGGACCCCTTTCCCTTTTACAATAAGGTTCTGCCCTTCGTCCTAGAAGATGGTTATGGCATCTTGCAGTCTCACCTTTTTCAAAATCCACACTGGTCCAGTGGCTGGCAGTCCCGAAACTTTAGCAATTATGTCATCTGTGACTGCTATCTATCTCCCTCTCACCATGGAATAATTTTCTTGCAAGTTCTACAGAAACTCAATTGCCACCATCTCGTTTGATTGCTGTAGACAGTTAAGGTAAGCTATCCATCCTGCCCTCACTAGGATTTCTTGTGCAGCGTTAGAGACCATTAGCACTTGTGGCTCACTGCAAATTGATCTTCCTCCCATCTTATTCATGCTTAGCACACTGTAAAAACACATAGATGACAATGGAACAACAGGCTGTTCAAATTTTTAGGTCACTATTAAAAAAACACAGAGAAGATGATGGAACATCAAGCTGTTCAATTTTCTAAGTTACTGCTAATTTTTGCAGAGCAAAACTTGGAAATGGCATCGTAACAGTAAGCCATGCATATTGGGAAACAAAATACCATTAGGCTTGCTATTCCCGAGTCATAATTCCTCCAAATAATGAGCTAACACATATGCCAGTGAATTACGGAGATCACCCGTGCCCCCCTATAATGTGATAGGCCATCCTCAACTATCAAATGAAGGAGCAACATGCTGAACTACAATTGTACAAAGGAATAAAGGAACAATGTATAGATATATGACATGTTTACAAAAATGAACGGATTACCGAAATCGAGGCGTATGATAGAATCACTAATAAATATGGAAATGTCGTGATATGATGCGAGAAGTGGAGGATAGGACAGCTGACGTGAATAAAAGTTCTTATGCGGTCATTATCGACTTTTACTGCCATGATTGATTTGTAATCATGTATCAAAGGTTCGAGAGGGTTATATACATAATCTCATTTGAAATCACTATAAATATATAAGAATAAGGGTTTTATAATGACTATTGGTGTATAAGAAATATGACTTCAATACCATCAACAGAGCTCTGTTGCCCACAGGTGTCCATAACCTTGACAGAGTTGTTTATTTCATCTTTGGAACCATAATCCTTTGTGTATGCCTAGGAAATTGTTGTGCAATTTTAGAATGGAGGCCATTGTGTTGGCTTGGTAACCAGATGAATCACAATGCCATTCACCAGGAAGGAGTGAAAGGTGGGTAGGCCGGCTCATGATGAGACCTCCTGTTCCAAGGACTTTTGTATTTTTCTGATGTGCCTCTTGGATCATATCCCTAGTGTGGTGGCCATAGTGGGAATGCCACTTCACCTTCTTCCTTATGATCAACCCCAGCAACAACGCCAAAATGTCGAGCAGTAAACAGGGTCTTTTTCTGCTTAGTCATGCACACAAATCAAATGTTGATTTCTACCCATAATAACGACAAATTTGCAGGAAAGCAGGCAAGGGAGCAGGGCTGTTACATGCTCCATACGTAGGTTCTTACCTTCCGTTTTTAAAACCCAATTCTCTCCTAGCAGGTACTTACACTACTCTCAAAAGAAACAAATGGCTACACTCTTCCCCAGCAACGATGCCAAAATGTCGAGCAGTAAACAGGGTCTTTTTCACCTTTATTTACCCTACATTAATTATCAATCTAGGTACGATTTGTTATCTCAAAGAGTGTACTCAGTTTGAGGCAGTCACTTGTCAAGAGTAATGCTAGTAGTATAGTGCTTTTACAAGAGTAAATAAGTGTTGGAAACAAACTATAAATGTAATGGCAAGAAATGGAAATGCTTTGTAACTAAATCATTCATTTGAGAAACTACAACAGTTCATCAGTCAAGGGTGTAGTAATGATAACTCTTCCCTTTGTAAACTGATGCAATTGAAAAGCAATCAAGGAGAAGATCTTCAATCTGGGAACTGGACAACAATAGTCAATGTTCACTACAATTTTAGATCATTCTATTCACACCAAAGCAATTACTTGAAATGATAATTCAATTAACAGGAAAGGGAACATCAACTAATTTACTTGAAAAGATTGAACAACAAGGCTTTACATAAATGAATTAAGAAGCAATAGTAATCTAAAGGAATTAAGCAGCAACCATTAACTCAGAAATGATTTGAACAACAAACCAGAAATGGAATAACAAACTAAAATAAGTCTTACGAAATATTGAACAGCAACTTGAATCAAATGTAAACGCACAGGAAACTAAATCAAATCTTAACACTCAACGAATCTGCAATGATAGAAGCAGTACTTCGGGTTTCAGCATAACAAGTATTAATCACAGTTATGAAGAAATAGAAATTGTGGTTACAATGGATCAGCAATCCAAATGAACAGCAATCACACTTAGAGGTAAACCGTAGCTAAATAGACAATAATACCGATCTGCAAATACACAACACTATTACTCAGTAAACGAACAGTAATGTTAATCCATAAAGGAACAACAATGTTACACAGTAATGCCAATCTGTAAGGTAACAACAATGTGATATGATTTTAGCATAACATTCCAGTTGCAAAAGATAACCTTACTATTCAAATATGAATGAAACATAACAGAGCCAATACACGAAATAATAAGGAATAACAGATATTGAATGAAGCAAGTAAAATAAATCAAACCACACATGACTTGGAATTCGAAAATAATGGTACAGAAAGCAAGTGATCCACTAGGGTCGGGCCCTTAGCCTCCAGGGACGCACTGCTGTGATTACTCCAAAATCAAGGATGGAACAACAACAAAATTTATATATTAATCATGAAAACAGAGTTACAGTAATCACTCTTTAGAGAGAGTCAATGATCAAAGTTTGGTTTACAATAGTCAATTCTATAAAACAATCATAACCCACCCCCTAGGCTAGTAGTGTTGTCCCTTTTTATAGTGGCTAGGCGGAAATACCTAGGATATAGATATTCTTAAGGTAGTGATCCCTCAGGATTCGACGTATCGTTATCCTCTAGTTTTCTCTTCATTCTATTGCGGTGATTTGGTACTTCTTCTCCCTTTTCTTGGCTTATGTGCTCTGATTTGGATTGCCTTGTTTGGATGTGGTTCCCTATCAAAGGGACAACAATCGTTTTTTCTTTGTCTTTTCCTTTGAGATGGCGATCTTTCCTTTTCTTCATTTTCTGCATAAAAAGGTAATAATTAGTCAATTTAGGTTACTTACAAATCTCTTAAACTTTATCATAATCCGTCATCATATGCCTATTTCATAATGTAAAGAATTTATGAATTAAAGGAAAAGATAACGAAATAAGTGGTAATTACATACCTTCTCTAATGCTCAATAGTAAGAAATCTATTGCTAGTAGCAACTGAGCCTTTGTAGTTAAATGTTGGTTCTTGGACCCTACCTAGCATATGATCATCCATAGAATGGCCCTCATCGACCTAGTTCTGATCTGCTCAATGGGAACCTTGTTGCTCACTAACCCACTACTTGGTCTACAATGTGCCTGGACCAATTCCACAGTGGTTCTAAGATCTTCTCTCCCTCCTGTCACATTTACTCGCGCGCCTCTACACGATAAGCCGGTGAGGAAGTAAATATCATCTCTTTTGATATAGAGCTCATGATCCCCAATCCTGAACACACCTTTCTATTCATCCCACCATTGGATAATCCAACTAAGGAGGTCCTCCTAACCCTTCATCAAGTCAAGTATGGCATATTTCAGCAGCCCACATCTTTGAAAAGTTGTCAAGCATGACAAATCATTTTTCATTTGTAGTTCCTTGGCATCACGATATCTTTCCCTCCATAGACTCATTTTGCAAGCTTAATTCCTTCAGAAAAACACCCTGGAATAAGTCCTTTTCTAGCTAAAAACCCTAGGAATTCAAGAAAAATGTTTTGCATTGCGCTTGGCCAGATAACGCGGCCCTCTAGAGCCCATAGGGCGTGCTAATACCCCTCCCTATCACAGGTAGGGAATTTAACATGACCCTAGCCTAAGCGATTATGTTAGCCGACCAAACAACCTAGGGCTTTATCAAAACTTAACAATTATCCCCAAAATTGATTGAAAATGGTATTAAAATAAAATCTAAGGATTAGGAAATCTACCTAGAACTGACAACGTGTCGAATGGTTGCTTGGATTATTCATAATCACTCAAGAAAGTTTTACTTGATTTTCTCTCTACAACACTCTCACAGAACTCAAAAAAGTAAAAATGAGGGCCTGTAACCCTTCTTATAGTCACTCTGGAGGTATAAATCACTCTAGCTAGTCATCGAAATTGAAGTTTTTCATTCCTATATTTTAAATGTGCACCATATTGATATGCTATCAAAATTACTTATGCTCTGATAATATTTTAGTGTCTCTCTGCAGAGTTGACCAAGTTTGACTCCAAATGAGCACTTTCATTTTTGGGACATTTTCTCGCTCTTGAAATGAACAATTCCCAAGTTAACTTCTTTGGGCTCGTAAAACTTCTACGAAGACGATATGAGCAGTTTTGCTTTGGGACCTTTTCTCTCTCTTCAAACGAAAAAATTCTCGAGTTATCTTCTTCGAGCTCATAAAAATGCTACGAAGAAGATCTGAGTAGTTATTTTATCTCTTTTTCCTCGCTCTTTAAACTGGAAAAGACATATCAAGTTTTCTTCATGTGACTCGTTAAAATTTTATGAAGATCTATTGAGTTTTTCTTCATCTGACTCATTAAAATTTCACAAAGAATACCAAGTTTACTTTGTCCCCTGGTACTCATAACAAAATGAGGCAAACGTCTATTGAGCATAGGTTTATCACTTTATCCGGACTTAGTAGACTAACTTACAGGAAAGGAAATGTTTCGAGTATACTACTAAACCTTTGTCGCACCTGGTTATCAACCATGACAAAGGGACCCCCTAGAGTTTCTCTTTAATATCTTTTCAGACTCTCTAAATATGAAAAGACCATCGAGTTTATCCATCTAGACTTGTTAAACTTAATCAGATGGGGAAAAAATGGACCACACAGTGACTCAATATATATATTCGGAAGGATTTTTTGGCAACAGTCTATCCCTTGAACATGGCACTCCCTCAACAAACATCTTTTTGTTGGCCTCTCACTAAACATTACCATCCTATGAGTTTAGCCTTCATACCCTGATGTTCCTGCATTCCTGTATCCTAACACTCTTTGTTGTTCATGAGTCTAAAGCTTCCTGGTAAAAATTTACGTTGTGCCTTTTATTATTCAAGGGACCCATTTATCATCTCTTTTTGAATCAACCATCCATTATATAATTCAAAAATTCCTTCCATTTGTTTGACCCATGATTCAAAATTTATCTCTAAAACAAATCATTCTTGTCCCGTTTCGTGTCAACTGATGTAGGACACCTCATTGCCTACCTTTTGATAGATCTATTCCTATCGACTTCAAAACTCTATCTAGGAAGAAGATCCATAAAAATATCAATACCATGGAACTCGCAGTCATCAGTGGCAAGTTACCTTGTGATTGATTGGGGGCTTTCATCATTGGCTCCCAATTGAATGATTCTACGAGTGTTCGATGACAACATCCTTCTCACACTCACTAGATTTTACTGGGCATCTTGGATACCATCATCCTTATCAGTGGTCATCCTCGCATCTGCTAATAGTTTCCATCATTGATGGTAATAATATGATTTCTCACATGTTAGACTTCAAATCCTTTATTCACATGTGTAGAAATATGTTGTTCAGATAAGCGGCGACCAAGACCTTGGGTAGAGGCTTACATCACTCAACCTTGCTTCCTCTCCCAAGATAATACATTATTTTTGGAGACAACTCATCAGGTTGATCATATTATGGCACCGTTCCACATTGTGCTTATCAGTGGACATGATCGTCATGTCTCTTTTTGGGAAATCACTCCAACACAACTATTAAGCATGGGAATGCCCGACTCAGGACATGATCTTATATTTTTTTACATATGTATTTTGTTTCAGGTCTCCTGCACTCTCGAAGCTCTGATCCTCTCTCTCCTTTCCTACAATATTTATAAATTATTTCAACCATCATCTTCATCTTTGAAATCACACTTTCGGGGGCATCTATTATACAAGAAAATGACCTCCTCATCAGCTTAGAGGAGAAAGACACATTGGTTGAAGATCAGACCAAAATAACAGGTCTATTTTCTAGGGTAACACACCCTAGAAAAATACAAGAAGAGTTATAATGCTCTCCATCTATCAGCTAAGGCAATTAGTCCCTAGGTTAATGCTTTGTTTTTCCTAAAGGGTAGCATTACTGGATATTTGTGAGATTTTGGAGGTCAAAGCGGGAGTTGACTAACTGACACTCCTCTTTTCACACAAATGTCAGATCGAAAAGTAGGAAACATCTACCTCTGACCTAACTAAGGACATTTCTATTCCTAATGGAGTCTCATAGAAAGGGAAAGAGCAATAAAGCAAGGAAACATCCTAGCTTTTGCCTCAATGAAACCCATGAAATAATTGGCAAGGATGAGCCTCTCATCATCTATATATTGGAGGCTTGGTCATTGTGAAAGAGGTCGAATGGTTGTCAAAAGATTGCAAGAGATTTAGTATTTTTATGCTGCTAAGAATTTGAGAGAGAGAGAGAGAGAGAGAGAGAGAGAGAGAGAGAGAGAGAGAGAGAGGAGCTGACAGACTAGAGGAGGCTTGATCTAGCCAAGATGGTTGTAATCATTCTTTTTCTATCTAATAATAGATATGTTTCGGTGTTGTCTACTTGACGGTGTCGATGTCGTGTTTCTTTACATGTTGATTCAATTCCATAATTAATAAGTAGCTTAAATGCATGCTAGCTTATACCTTCATTTATATTAATGTTTTGATTATCAAAGTATATATGTTGTAGGATTACGCTTTGTCTTGTCTATGTGTAGGTTGTAATCTAGGAGCTGGCGGACAGGTCTTCCACTTTACTACATTTATTTCTCCATTAGGGCTACACCAAGGATTGAGGTAATCCTTATTCCTTTGCTTTGTCTATCATGCATTACTATGGATCTATGTATATTTCTTTTTGATAGTTGCAACTAATATGAAACAATTTTCCTTGGATCTCGGGAAGATCCAAGAGGGTATTTCATCAACAGCCATCGTGCATTAATCCCTATAGAATATTTAAATTACCATATTGTCTTCTCTTTTTTCATGGATGCCCTTTCCCCATAGGAAGGATTGTTCTTGTCTTGATATCCTTGTAGGCTCTCATCCAATTATAATGTAGTTAACTTGTTTCACAAACAAATCTTGAATTTGATAGAATTGAAAAGGGGATTTGTGTCTCCATAATATTGGATACCAAAATTGAATTAGTTCATCATTAGGATTGAAATTACTCTTATGGCATAGGCCATTGTAAACATGACAATATACAAGCACTGCTATCAAATAAGACATCATGAAAAATATATGGGTTTTTGACAAATTCACCAAATAGAAGGTTAACTCTTTTGAAACTAGGTTCACCTAGCCAAATAAAGAGTCTCTTTTATAAGAATAATAAAGAACATATAGCATTGGCCTTGGATGATCTGAACTTATGTAGGAATGCAACATAACAGAGATGTAAACATAAACACATATATGAAGCAAAAACAAACCTTCATTTCATTAATATTAGAGAACTGAAATGTAGGTACATACAAAATGGAAATAAACTAGTTCGGGCAATGGTAGTTTATCTCTTAGAAGAGATGTGGCAGATACATGCCTTTGCACTATGTTAAATTGAGGCTCAAGGGCCCTTTAATTATTGAAAAACAAAGGAAAATACTAAACAACTGAAAACCTAACCTTAGGAGATGGAACAATAAGAATTTGTTGGCCCCATTGGGGTTAGTTGGGCAGCCAACTTCTCGGGGTCGTAACTTGGTCATTTGATCTACATTTGGCGCATAGAATACATCATTAGAAATATATCTATGAGTACTAAAGGATTCGCGGTAGGCCCCTACCTATGGATAGGGGCCTGCAACAGACCTAAAAAAACGTTGTTTAGGGTGTCAAAACAACTTTGGAAGTTCAGGACGTGAAAAAATAATAAAAATAGTAAATGCTGCTAAAATCAAGGAAACTGGTGAAACCGACTAGAGGTATATGTGGAATAGGATGGTTGCCATCAATATCCACTTGGATCATTCCTCCCCCCTTAGGAAGCAATGGTCCCCCTTGCGTGCAGAGCCTCCATGAGGTGAGGGAATTTCTATTGAACGAGGTGCCTAGTGAGCCACTTGCCTTGGAGAAGGAGTTGGCCTGCTTTGATAACTCGATATCGATGGATACTCTACTAGTGAGTGTTATTGGTATATGTCCATGATCCTATTAGTTGTGTATTATTCTATACAACTTAGATTGAGATCTATTGGTGTCAACTACTTGGCAACTTCAGATGTGTCCAACAATGGGTGAAAGTATGGCCACAACCAGTCAACACTGAATATTGGGTGCAACCCAAGGAACGGTGGAATTTTGAACTTGAAATCATTATCTCCTAAAACCCTGGTGATGGTGTAAGGCCCATATCAAAGCAGGAAAAGCTTACGGTGGGGCCCAACGAGGTTCTTCTTCTGTAAATGCAACCAAACTTTGTCGCCCACCTGGAACTTATGTGGCACTCAATGTTGATCATAACACTACTTGTACTTTGCATTTTTTTTGTCCAATATGTCGTGGACTTGCTGGCATATGTGTTGAATCTACTCAATAAAGTTGTTAGCCTTGTCAACTTCGGACGTGACATGAGCTGAATTTAGATGAGTAGCTTCAAATGGTATGTGTTACACAGTAATTTGTCACCGTTTGTCACCGTCCCTGTTACCCCTCTCTTGCACCTTGGAGGACACATTCCAGGACTTGTGAGAAGTGACAAGACTTGAAACCACTTGCATCATTCCCCTATGAATATGAGCTTCACATGCCCTGAAGACATCTCCTGCAGCTTGCCCATAAAAATAGCCCTTTTTGCATTAGCGCGGGTCCACTGTGTTCTTCCTGCGCCAATGGGGAAAATCCTCCAAAGAGGGCGCGCTATTAGCGCTCTGTCCTAGAGTTGCAATTGCGCCAACCTATTTGGGCAAAGTTTTTAACAAATAAATTTCCGAAAGTTCTCTCCAACTCATTCACCAACTGAATCTATGTTGGGTGAGGATGGTTTGGCTTCGAATCTCCTTGAATGGGAAGTAGTTTTCCACCCTTCCATGGAAGTTTCCAAGTGATGAAGCCAAATCCATGATTGTTGTGATTGATCTTATCTCTTCCTCTTTCATCTATAAAAGCTTGTCTCCATGCCTTGAGCAAGCTAGGAGTGGTGGTAATACTAGTGCTGAAAGGAAGATATCAAGAGATTAGAGTTGCAAGAGCCTTCTTTATGTCCATAAGGCTTAACCTAAGTGAGGAGATCTTGTCACCAAAGAGAGAGAGGCTTGTTCCCCATCCCTTCAAGCTTTGCAAGACTTGTGTAGCTGAGCACCCAGCCAAAGGAGGACTTGACGCTAGGACTCTGGTTGTATTCTCCTTTGTTGATTATTAATAATAGATGAATATCATTATGGTTCCACTCCCATTGTCTTTGTAATGATTGATGTTGAGTTATATCCTTCCTGACTGATGTATAATTGCATTTATTAGATTTCACGCTTGTGTTTGTGTTGTTCTCTTTGCGTGCAGGCGTCCATTCACGAAGATAGTGGAGGACTGTGACTAGCCAAAGCAAAGGAGCGTGTGCGACGTCTCTTCTACGAAAAAAAGCGTTGAAATCCAAGTAGGTCTTCATCACCTACCTTTTATTTTCAATTAGGGACTTGCGTGGTAGCATTGTTTGATTGTTGCTAGACCCATTCTGGGCTAGTAGGGATCGCCTCTATCCGTAGAGGGGATTTACCTCTCCAACAATTTGGCGACTCCGCTGGGGATTTTAGCTTGTTGTTTGATTTGTAAACTTTAGAAGGAGTCTTAAGTACGGCCAGATAGCCTTCGAAACCCTATTGCTTTGCATTAGTGAAGTCGATCAAAGCCATTTCAGTCAATCTCCAGTTTGGTTTACAGACTGAACGACTTTGAGTTTGTCTTGCCTCTTTGGTTTTCTCTTATTTGCTTGCTTGGATAGCTTTCTGGATTGGATTTGTTGTTGCCTCTTGATTCCTAGCCTGCCTAGATACTGTAAACCAAGCTTTGGACCGCTTGTTTTTCTTTTTTGACTTGGAAAACTTTATTAGCGCGGTTTTTCCTTTGACGGTCGCGCCAGTGGCACATGTTGCTAACTGATAACCCACGCCAATCCCTTTATAGCGCGAGTTACAACCTGACAATCGCGCCAGGCCTGTTAACCTTTCCAGTTCACTTGTTTGCCAGCCTTCTGAGCTTGGATTTGTATCTTGCCACATCTTTTTCGACT
>APFE030920114.1:21957-57803 GCA_000404065.3 Pinus taeda | reverse complement strand
GAAAGATAAATAGAACTGCTGCCTCTGCCTGCAAAATGCTGAGAAGTATGCTATTTTCAAGGGGAAAAAATCATAAGGGAAATGTTAGGGGAGGGAATTTTAATAAGGAATGGGAAATATAAAAACAGGGATTTTTAGGGATAATTCACAAAATGTTAAACATATCATCTCATCTTTCAGGAAATCATTTGCAACGAAATACTTTTATTAGGATTTTATCATAAGGGAAAACATGTATGATAGTGACCAAGGGAAAGGACATACATTTCAATAGGGGTATGGGACAGCATTGTTCATTTGAGTTTTTGTCCTTTAATGTACATCATGAAGCAAACTCTGTTATTTCAAAGGGATTCATGTACATTTGGTCGTAGGGGAAGGAGGGATTTATTTACATTTTTGTCAAAAGGAGATTGACAACTTCAAAAGGAAAAGAGTAAAAGGGAAAACAGGGTTTAGGTTTTGGGAGACACAGCAACATTATTTTGTAGACCATAACTACAGCAATATGTCCATCTTCTAAATATATACAGCTGCATCTTTTTTATTTTTTCTATGAATATATAACAGCAGCATGCCTTCTTTTTTCAATGACTAATACACAGCAATATCTCTTTTGTTCATATTTGGTCATTTTGGCATATTATTGCTATTTTTCTTTTCACATAATATTTTTATATTTTTTGTTATTGTTTTTGTTTTCCTTGCTGCTGGTCCATTTAGTTTGTTTGTTGTGGGGAGGGCATTAGGGTTTAGGTAAAATATGAAAGGGCATTAGGGTTTTGTAAAGGGATTTGGGATGGGAAATTTAGCATTTCTTGCAAATGAAATAAGAGATAAATATGTATTAACATTTGTGAATTTAATTTAAAAGGAAACAAGGAAGGGATAAGAGGGACTTAAAACCTTGAGAAAACATACAAACCCTAGCATAATGCCTACATTAACAACAGCCAAATTCACCCATTCTCTTGCAAATCTTAAAGGATAAAACCATTAGACACATCATTATTTCATCATCCATTAGCATCATTGATAAATTTAGAGCCTACCTCGATCGATTTGGCACTTGGGAGGGCGATTTGACTGATTCGGAGGGTTTCTGGCAAACTCAGGCTGAGTGGTCGCGCCCCAGGTTCGAGTGGTCGCGCCCCCTCTGAGTGGTCGCGCCCCTTTTGAAAATGCACTGTATGAGTGGCGCTGAGTGGTCGCGCCCCGCCCAACTGGTCGCGCACCTGTTTCGAGTGGTCACGCCCCTTGGAAATGACCCAATCGCTGCAAATCGCCTTCTTTGAGCTCTCTCTTGTGTTTTGCAAGCTTGCAAATGCATAATGAGGCTATGAAGAGGGAAATTTAGTCTTTATAGGCCCACATCAGAAAAAATTAAATCAACAAACCCACTTTCTAATGTTGTATGTTTTGACATTCATTTTCACACTGTTTTAAATTTCACTTTGCCTGAAATTGATCTTTTGAGTGCTTTAACTTGGTTCTTTTTGCAGGTTGGCTATCTGATGGAATCTAGCGAGGAAACCAGGGTTATTGCCGGCATTCTGAGGAATTTTGAAAATTTTCCTTATTTTTGCAAATTTCACATGACCTTGGGTTTTAAAACAGAGTTTTTAAATCCAAGGTATAAATGAGTTGTAGCTGATGAAAAATATCAATGGAACATATTTACATACCTCCTTCTGGCTTGCTGGGGACTATTAGACCTTTGACTCATGACCTTGTAGTGATCTTGACCAAAACCCTAGACCTAGACTTGAGATTTCAATACAAAAATAAAACAAGTGTGACACAAGCTCATTCAAATGATATGACCTGATCCAGCAAAGCCAAGAAGGGAACAAAGAACAGCTCCTCCATCAGTGTTATGGCATGCCTAACGGGATGCAAACTGATGCTGATGAGACACCTACCTATGCATATGCAAAGAGCTGTTGATCACCGATGGAGGGCTCAAGACCGACACTAACAGATACTTCTTTTCCTAGGTCAACCTCATTAAAAAATGAAACAATTCCTCCTTTCCAATCGAGTCTTTTGATTAAGCTCTCGTAAAATACAAGTCGAGGCTTTCCAAGATCTCGAGAGTGAACCTTCATTCCATCCACTTTGTCGAATGCAATGAAGCTTGGGGGGCATGTACCTCATTTTGCGTCATTATGCTGGGGGCATGCGAACTTATAACAAGCATAGTTTTTCGTTTCAAGCCTGTGTAAACATGAAACTGAATCCAAGCAGAGTTCTCCATGGTTCAAGCTTGTGTAAAAATGAACCCATACCTAAGTCACCTTTAAGCTCTTTTCTAACTAGTAAAATATGAAAAGATTGCCAAGTATTTTTTCCTTTTTGACTCGCTAAAGAGAATAAAAATGGAGGTCTTCTTTCAGCTCTTTTCTGACCGTTTAAAGATGAAAATATTGCCGAGTTATTCCCCTCGACTTGCTAAACATAAATGAGAGGCAGCCGTCTTTAAACTCTTTTCCGACCGTATAAAAACGAAAATATCACCGGACCCTTGTCGTTTCTGGTTCGTTAGCGGTCACGAAGCGACGTGGTTTTGATTGCTTTTTTACTTTTTCAGATCAGAGTCACTACTTATGAAAAGTACTCCTCGGTCATAATGATCGGGCGGTTCTTTCAAGCATTGTTTTATACTTTTTCGGGCTCGAGAGACACAACTTTACGAAAAAGTACACCCCTGGAGTTTACTTTTTGCTGTCTTTTAAAACTCTCTAAACATGAAAAGATGTCGAGTTCTTCCTTTGTTAGACTCGTTAAAAACTTAATGACATCGGATGCCGTCAAAATGACACCTCTGAAGCATGTGCTATCCCCGTCAAGCTTTTCATCCAAAAATAACCGAGGTACTCGCCAGAAATGGTGGGGAAATGGAACCATAATTATTGTCGAGTCGGCAGTATGTCACTCTTGAACATGGCACCTCTCTGCTTTCATGTCTGGGTGGGAACATCTCATCTTTCATTTCACTGGCTTTCGTGGGTTTGGGTGATCCTGTTTTGACCTCTCATCTGCTCATTGCCTCGTCACCATGACCTTTGACCCGTTGATGTCAAATACTGCCAAGTCCACTATCGTGCCGCCAATATGTTCAAGAGAAGTTGACCTCTGCAGAATTACAACCTCCCTATGATACCTCACATAATTCTGATTCACCACAACATTCTTCCTCTGTCTTGTGTCAATGATGTGGGAAACACTATGGTCCACCTTTGATCAAGGTCACTTCTTGTCGACTTCAGCTCATTATCCAGGAAGATGACCTAGAGACTCCCTTCAGGTGCCTTAGGGCTTGCATGCCTCAATGGCAGGTTCTTCATGTTCGACGCGAGGTTTTCATTATTGGACTCTGATCGAATGATTCTACGGGTGTTCGACACCGGCTCATTGATTCACACGCCGTGGATTGTACCTATAGTACCTTGAGGACCCTTGTCATTATTGGTGGTACCTCTCACGTCTGTTAACAGTTTTCATCATTGACTGGTAATCAGACGATTTTCATGCATGTTCGGCTCCAACTCATGTATTCGCATGCTTGAACTTGTACTCTGCTCGGGTCGAGATGGAGCGCAAGACCTCGGATTGTGTATATTGAGATCCGGGTTGCATTTTGTGGATTATTGTAATCACTACATGACTCATTTATTGGATGGTTGCAACCATGCCTGAGTCCATTCATTGATCCTCATCGGATGGCTGCGTCCATACCTAGGATCCAGTTTTTATATACTCTGTTACGGATGGCTGCGCCCATACCACATATATCATGTACTTGAGATATCAGTTGTACTTCTTTACGCAGGTTCTCTGGCGGCCGTGTTTTCAGTCACACATGTTCTTGTAAAGCATTTAACCCCTCTTTCTCTCAGGCCTCATGCTTTAGGGGGCATCTGTTACACAGTAATTTGTCACCGTTTGTCACCATCCCTGTTACCCCTCTCCTGCACCTTGGAGGACGCATTCCAGGACTTGTGAGAAGTGACAAGACTTGAAACCACTTGCATCATTCCCCTCTAAATATGAGCTTCCCATGCCCTGAAGACATCTCTTGCAACTTGCCCATAAAAATAGCCCTTTTTGCATTAGCGCGGGTCCACTATGTTCTTCTAGCGCCAATGGGGAAAATCCTCCAAAGAGGGTGTGCTATTAGCGCTCTGTCCCAGAGTCACAATCGCGCCAACCTATTTGGGCAAAGTTTTTAACAAATCAATTTCCGAAAGTTCTCTCCAACTCATTCACCAACTGAATCTATGTTAGGTGAGGATGGTTTGGCTTCGAATCTCCTTGAATGGGAAGTAGTTTGCCACCCTTCCATGGAAGTTTCCAAGTGATGAAGCCAAATCCATGATTGTTGTGATTGATCTTATCTCTTCCTCTTTCATCTATAAAAGCTTCTCTCCATGCCTTGAGCAAGCTAGGAGTGGTGGTAATACTTGTACTAAAAGGAAGATATCAAGAGATTAGAGTTGCAAGAGCCTTCTTTATGTCCATAAGGCTTAACCTAAGTGAGGAGATCTTGTCACCAAAGAGAGAGAGGCTTTTTCCCCATCCCTTCAAGCTTTGCAAGACTTGTGTAGCTGAGCACCCAGCCAAAGGAGGACTTGACGTCAGGACTCTGGTTGTATTATCCTTTGTTGATTATTAATAATAGATGACTATCATTATGGTTCCACTCTCATTGTATTTGTAATGATTGATGTTGAGTTATATCCTTCCTGACTAATGTATAATTGCATTTATTATATTTCACGCTAGTGTTTGTGTTGTTCTCTTTGCGTGCAGGTGTCTGTTCACGAAGGTAGTGGAGGACTGTGACCGGCCAAAGCAAAGGAGCGTGGGCGATGTCTCTTCTACGAACAAAAGCGTTGGAATCCAAGTAGGTCTTCATCACCTACCTTTTATTTGCAATTAGGGACTTGCGTGGTAGCATTGTTTGATTGTTGCTAGACCCGTTCTGGGCTAGTAGGGATCGCCTCTATCCGTAGAGGGGATTTACCTCTCCAACAGTATTGAAACATCAATGGGACATAGTGGCTGTAATCCCAGTCCCACCTAAAATGGGTTGTGGTCAGCTGAGCTACGGAGATCCCTCTTGTAGTTGTGTTGGACATAGGGGAGGCTCTCATCCCATGTGTGTGGGTGCTTGACTTTTTACATGTGTAGGATGTGCACGATCATCCTATGACAATGGAGGAGAATATTATAGCAAAGAGTTTGATAAGTATTGTTCAGAGCATGGAATTCACAGAGAAAAGACAGTTCCAGGAACACCACAAGAAAATGGTGTGTCAAAAAGGATGAACAAAACAATCATGGAGTGTGCAAGGTGCTTGAGATTGCATTCGGGACCACCTTTACAATTTTGGGTAGATGTTATAGATACTATTTTTTATCTAATAAACAAAGGTCCTTTAAGTTCCTTGGATGGTGGTATTATAGAGGCGGCATGGACAGGAAAAAAGGTAAACTACTCATTTTTAAATAATTTTGGTTGCGAAGTCTTTGTCCACATTAATAAATAAAATAAAACAAAGCTTGAGGAAAAATCAAAGAAAAGTACATTTATTGGATATGGTGTTAATGTTATTGGTTATTTCTTTTATGATTATGAAAAACAAAAAATCATTAGGAGCCGAGATGTCATATTCAATTAAAAGGTTTTGTATAAGGATTAGATGCAGGAAAAGAAACAGGAAAAAGAAAAAAGAGAATACACAGTGCTTGATGTTGGTGCACTAAGATGTCTTTTTAGAGGCAATATTAATTCCTACATTACTTGTCAACCCAAGGCAAGTATTTTTACTTCAATACTGTCAGCACTATATATGTAGTGAATTCATAGGTTAACTAATAATAAATCGTTGCAATTGCTAATGACTATTTCTTCAAACTCAATCCAAACAATTCTGAAAGAAGTAACTCTAAAATAAATTCATAACATACTTTGAAATTCTACTTAACCTATTATGAAAGCAAAGGAATATGAATACAACTGTAAACAATCATAATTGGTAGTCTTAAATGGAACTGAAACTATCTCACTCAATCATTAAAGAGAACTGCGACAATTGAACAACAAATGATAATTGAACAACAAATAACTATATTACGGGAAGCGATCAATTCTATCTCCGAAATCTATGATAACATTACTTGGAATGAACAATGATCTAATGCATAACCAATTCAATCAAAATAAAGATAATCATGTGAGGATGAGTGCTAAATAAAGTTATTAACAAGGAGAAAAATTACCTTTTTCTTGACCCAACATACTCCCCAGCTTACCCTGTTGCATTTCCTCATGCAATTAAATGGTTTAGGTGTGGTTGAGTTAGTGAATAGGCAAGGCATACTTCCTCCTTATAAACTATGAAGCCATTTTTCTTCTTAAGTACAGTGAAAGCCTGGTTTACTTCTTGATCCTTCAAGTTGTAGTCACTTCGATATTTATCTGGAGGATACCATATGATTGGGGTTCTATACCGACATCCTATCCATTCAGGCCCCATGGTCAAGACCATGTTACTATATTTATGGAAACGAGAGGAGGCAGCTTTGGTTCTTCGTTTCTAATGATATTGCTGGAGACTTCCCATTGTTGTCTCACTGCAGACAACGCTTCTTCCTTGATCTCTTGGAAGTACTCCTTCCCAACTTGTATAATATCTGTGTGGAATGGCACTAATTGGCCCACAACACCATTTCGCTTCGTAAATTGCTTGTGTCTGATAGAGAGATGCAGGCATTTTGTTGCTTCCCCCCAACCCATAGGGAAATGCCATATTCATGCTTTCTAAAAGTATTGTGAGCCTTGGCCCACTTGAGTTGGTTAGTAGCAAAAGAAAGAAATGCCTGGAATTGGACATCGGCTATAAAGGGGCCAAGGTTGCTATCTTTGTCATCCTCTAAAAAGAAATTGTGCATGTAAAGTTCACATAGGAGGCACTGTACCTACTCATTCTGCTCTTTGAAGCACTTGACAAAGTTCGGGGCAGTTTGATTTCCACAGACTTGCAAGCCTTAACAACTTTGATTTTCAGCAAGAGGTACCTTTCTAGGAGGAATAATGCATATTTGTAGCAGGAGATTGGCATGACAGGGTATCTGAATAAAGAGAGCAGACAGTCTCCAACTTCTCTTTAACCTTTTGTAATTTGTCCTGCGCTTTCTCAACCTTTTTCTGCTCAGCCTTGTACTGAGCGAATGTCTCACCATTAGTAGATATGAGTGCCTCAAACTCTTTCCTTAATTCTTGATGTACACATAGGAGCACTACTTCCTCTTTGTGGTGACTTAATTCCTATTGAATCTTCAATTGTTCATTCTGCAATCTCCTAATAAATGCCTCCCTTACTAAGGGAATGTAAGCAAGTTTCTCCTCTGTTTGGGCTTCATTATCTCGTGTCTCCATGGGCTCAGTTTGGACAGCAGCCTCAATTTCTTCTTGAATTATGCAAAAATAAATTGGGATGATTCTTCATCATCAGCTTGAATGACAGCGTTCACAATAGGATAGTTCGTTTGGGTCTCCAGTGGACAAACACAGGGGTCTTCAGTCTGCATTTCACTGTCTTCTACAAGACATGGCTCTATCTAAGTTTCCTTTGAACAGACCAAAATAATCTCAGTTTGGGTTTTAGCATCTTTTCTAGAACAATGTTCTGTCTGTGTCCCTGTGGTATCCATTTCCACTCTCAATTTTCTGGCTTTGATTGCTTCTTTTAACCACTATCTTAGTTGACCAATTATTCTCTTTTGTTTTCTATACTTTTTAAGCATTTTTCTAAGCCTATCCTTGTAGGTCTTCTTTATTCTGGGATTTCCAACCAGTGGTGGTGCAACTGCATTTTCCTCAAGTTCATGCTCAGGTGGTCTTGTGTTAGCATTAGGGAGGGTTTCAATTGGAACTGTATCTCCTAATGGAGCTTCACCTTCTAGCTCTCCTTCATCATGAATTTATTTCTTAAGAGACCCCAATAAAATGGTGTCTCCTGAGCAATTATCATTCTCCGGGTTTTCTTCTGGGTAGGCCTCGTCCTCAAGGGACTTAAAAAAATTAGCATTTCCTGGTTGATTTTCATCTCCCAGGGTTTCATCTACGGGATTTTCTTCAGCTGGAGGGTCCACTAGACCAGTATCTGCTATCTAATTTTCTTCTCTAATGGCTCCCTCTTCATGCACCTCTGCTTCAAGGGGTTTTTCCATAGAAGGGACTGTCGCATGTGATGTACCTTTGCACAATAACTGCCAATTCCTGCCATGGCTATATTAACACTGAAGGGTGAATCCCTTTCCTATTCGCACCAATTTCTCACGTGGATCCTAGAATACTGTGACCGCATTGTACAAAAGGACGTGCTTATCTATCCATTTTTTCCCCTCAGCCAGAAGTCCAGTGACTTCGACTATGACTGCTTCGGAGACTATTATGTACCTACCTCTTACTGTCATGTTGCCATTCTGTAGATTCTACAGGAATTTGAGTGTCATCTCTTTGTGAAATCCCTACAATTTATTCATATATTGCATCCAGCCTGTGCACTCAATAATTGCACGAACCTGGTCTGATACCATGATCACTGTAGGTTCATTTCAGATGGCTCTACCTCCCATGGATGCTATTTTCCTGTGACTGGTTCATTCACATGCACTTCTCTTGCAATTTCACAGTTTAGAACAACAGCAAAGAACATTAAAGTAATTAACATTAAAATGACATTGTTTTGGGAATTAACATCATATACACCCAAGTCATTTGTCTCGTCAACAATATTTGATGTAGGCTCATAATCAATCTGCATGCCATCCATAATGGTCGCCGTTAGAAATACTTTGATAATTATTACGCATACACAATCATCATGCAGTCCTTTACTCAGAAATCAATTTAATAATTATCACACAATTATCCATAACTATCACACATATTGTTCATACGCATACAATCCCTCCTCCAATGAGAAAAGGGTGTCCACGTCTAACAAGCATGTGAAAAGCAAGAGAATGAATTGGTAATTCATAAATGCAGGCAACCAATCCATAAAGGCGGTGCGATATATGACAAAGCAATTAAAGAAATACATGTGTCAGAGGTGAAATGGCCAAAAAATAAAAATAGAGATTTAAATCATTATGTCAAAATATTTTCACCTTAAGTGGTATTAGTAACAAACACATAATAGGAAGTATGTATTAATGATTGTCATAAAGTGATTGGACAAATATAGTATAATGAATATATAACATAAGTTACCATGCATGTTGGTTTGTACGAGTGTTGTTCAAAAGGGAAATTTCCTTTAGAAACGAATCCATAGGTGGTAATAGAATAGAGAGCATTTGACACTGTAAGATAGTACTTCGATACCATAAGCAGAGCCACCGTTGCCAGCAGGCATTCATAGCCTCGACGGAGTTGCTTTTAAACCCCACAAATGAGCCAGAGTCCTCCTTTTAGTATGTAGATGATTCTTTCTTTTCTTGTCATAAAGAGACCACTATGCTGGCATGGTGACTAGATAATCATAGTGCCATTCACCAAGATATAACAAAGTGATCAGGCTGGCTCATGATGAGACCCCCTGTCCTTCTGATAGTTTTAATTATCAAGAAGGTCATTACCTTGGTTTGGTGGCCAAAATGGAATGTCACCTGTTACATCCTTATGATCATGGTAGGTTGGCTCATGATGAGACCCCCTATCCTCTTTTGTTGCAGTTTCATATTTCATTATTTTCATATTTTGATGTTTTTATTGTAAAAAGGGGGAGGCCCATTTACCCCTTAAGAGTCAAGGATGGTGTAAGAAGTAAGAAAAATGCCAATGAAAGTTTATACTTTTACCCCCATATCATCATATCAAAGGGATTTATCCATTTGAAAGTGTGAAAAATAAGCCAACATGGTTTTAAAATAATGAATCATTTTATGATGTGTGCAAAGAAAAGATGTTCAACCGATCATTATAGAGATGCACCATGTCAACTTTTGGATAAAGATAACCATCAAAAGGCTTCATAGATCATAATTATCTTAACATTATTGTTTTTCTTTATGTTAGGCACAAATCCAATTACATGGCGTTTATTCAAAACATGGTAAAAAAAAAAAGATGGCAAAATGGTTGGCGATGAAACAGTAAAAGAGATCACAGTTCTTCCTACAAAAGCACAAAAAGTGTTGTTTAATTGATTGAACAACAATTGTTCAATCGATTGAACAACAATTGTTCAATCGATTGAATAACACAATAAAAAAGAAAACAAAATTGTTGTTCAATTGATTGAACAACAATCGTTCAATCGTTTCAACAGCAAATTGAAAAGAAAAAGAAAAAAAACAAAAGTGATCTTCAATTGATTGAACATCAATCATTCAATCGTTTGAACAGAAAAATTAAAAACACAGAAGTGTTGTTCAATTGATTGAACAACAATCATTAAATCGTTTGAACAACAAAATAGAAAATGTAGGAGTGTTGTTCAATCGATTGAATAGAAATCATTCAATCATTTGAACAACAAAATTGAAAACGTAAAAGTGTTGTTTAATCAATTGAACAACAATCGTTCAATCATTTGAACAACAAAATCGAAAACGTAAAAGTGTTGTTCAATCGATTAAATAGAAATCAGTCAATCATTTAAACAACAAAATTGAAAAGAAAAAAACGCAAAAAAGTTGTTCAATCGATTGAACAGCGATTGTTCAATCGTTTGAACAGCAAAAATCGAAAAATGCAAAAAGTTTTATTCAATCGATTGAATAGAAAAAATCAAAAATGGAAAAAATGTGTTGTTCAATTCATTGAACAACAATCGTTCAATCATTTGAACATCAATATAAACAGAAAAATGAGTGTTGTTCAATTGATTGAATAACAATCGTTCAATCAATTGAATAGCAACACACACACAAACATAAGTGTTGTTCAATTGATTGAACAATAATCATTCAATCGATTGAATAACACTCACCAAAAACAAGAAAAATATCATATTTACATGGTGATGCCTACTGAATTGAAATGAATCAAAAGGAACATATACATTATTTACAATTTAAAGAAAATCACAATTTTATGAAAGAAAAGCTGTAGGGTCATTATTCCCTGCAGCTAAGATTTGCATGGAGGGGTCCTCGCATACCTGCTGGCAAAAAGACTCCTTGGTGAGTGGTTTGTGGTAGAGACGCACCTAATGCCCATTCACCTTGAAAGAATGGCCAGACTCATCAATGGTAGTCAAAGTGAGAGTACCATTGTTATGTACTTCTTGAATTTCATAAGGGTCGAGCCATCTTGTTTGCAACTTTCCCGGAAAATCCTGGAATCTAGAGTCATAGAGGAGTGCCCAATCCCCTTTTTGAAACATCTTCTTGCTGAATAATTGTAGTATGTTGCAGAGCAAGCAGTCGAGCCTCGTCTAGTTCGTTGATTTGTTGAAATCGCTTGGTTTGGGCTTTTGTTAAATCCAATCCCACTTCCTAAGCCGTTCTTAGAGTCTTTATTTCAAATTCAATCAGAAAAATAGGTTCTTTGCCAAACACGAGTTGGTATGGAGAGTATCCAATAGTACTCCTCCAAGTCTTGCGATAGGCCCACAAGGCCTATGGCAGTTTAGCAGCCCAGTCATGTCGATGTGTTGAGACTGTCTTGGTCAGAATTGCTTCAATGGCCTTATTAGTGCTTTCGACCTGCTCGTTCGCTTGCATGTGATACAAGGAAGTGATCCTATGTGTAATGTGATGATTTTTGAGAGTGGTTGTAATATTGTGTCCTACAAATTTCCCTCCCCCATCTGTTATCACTTCCCGTGGTAAACCATATCGCATGAATAGCCCAAAGAGGAAGTTAATCATGGCTTCCTATGTGGCTCTTGGTAAATCTATTGTTTCCACCCATTTCATCACATAATCTGTGGAAACAAATATGTAGGCTTTCTGATTTGATGGCAGATGTAATGCGCCAACAAAGTCCAATGCCCATTGTTCGAAGGGTTCTATGACTAGTTGGGGTTGTTGCGGAATTTCATCAGATTGGCCAAGCTGGCCCATCCTTTGGCAGATATCACAAGCCTGGGCATATTTCTTAGCATCCTTAAAAATAGTGGGCCAATAATAGCCCATCTATAGTACCTTATGCCCTATCCTTCGATCTGCGAAGTGTCCCCCGCAGGGCTCATCATGGCAAGCCTTTAGGATGTCATAAATCTCATCCTCACAAATGCATCTATGTATACACATATCAGACCCTGTGTGAAAAGAATATATGCCAATCCAAGAGAATCAGGTGCTGCGCTGAACGATCTGTTTCCCTTCCCTTGCTATCAAATGCCTGGATAGCTTCCCCACTGCCAGATAATTTGCCACATTTGCGTACCATGGCATCTTGACTGCTACGGCAAACAAATGTTCATCTGGAAATTGGTTGTCTACTACTAGTGGATCATTTACCTTCAGAACTTGGGACGGAAAATCAG
Organism: Pinus taeda; assembly: GCA_000404065.3. NCBI lineage: Eukaryota > Viridiplantae > Streptophyta > Pinopsida > Pinales > Pinaceae > Pinus > Pinus taeda. The sequence continues at coordinate 45,291 of APFE030920114.1, read as the reverse complement.
CGACTGGGTTTGCCTTCCTGGGATGATCTTTGATAGTGATGTCAAACTCTGTATAATTGAGCTCTGTAACAGTAAGATTTTTGTTAATATAATATATAGCATATGGTTTTCTGTCCTCCTCCTGGCCGAGGACATTTTCAATCTCTGCATCTGATGTGTCCATGGATATGTGAAAAGGTAGCTCCCAGTTTGTTCCATGTAATACTGGTGTCGTCGAGACTAGTTTCTTTAAACCTATAAAAGTTATGTCACATTTGCCAAACCACTTGAAATCAACCTTTCTAGTTAAATCATATAAAGGCACAACAATTTGTGAATTTTTTTTAACAAACCTGCGATAATAGCCTGCATATCCCAGGAAGCTACATACCTCTGTCTGAGTACAGGGTGTAGGTAGTAAAATAATTACCTATATTTTTGCTGGATCTACCTATATCCCTGCTGTAGAAATATAATGTCCCAAGCTTACGCCTTCGGTCATCATCATGTAACACTTGACATTGCTTAAACATAAACTGGTAGCAATGCATCATTCTAAAAAAATTTCTAATGTTTGCAGTGCTTGATCGAATTCATCCCCATATGGAGTAAATTCATCCATATATACCTTAAGTCCTTCATTTATCAGGTCAGAAAAAATGCTGAGTATAGCTCTTTGAAATGTGGTTGGGGCATTGCATAAGCCAAATGGTAACACTCTGTAAGCAAATGTACCCCAGGGATAGGTGAAGGTTGTTTTGTCTTGGTCTTCAAGGGCAATTTGAATCTGAATGTAGCCACTGAAGCCATCTAGAAAGGAAAAGAATTGCTTCCCTACCAAAGTATCAAGGACCTAATTAATAAGGGGAAGAGGGAACTGATCTTTCTACATTGCCTTATTCAATTCTTGGTAATCCACACAGATACACCACTTCCCATTTTTCTTGGGGACGACCACCAATGGAGAAACCCATTTGCTATTCGATATAGGATAAATGAAATTCACATCCAGCAGCCTCTATAACTCTTCTTTCAAAATGTCCTTGAGATGCGGATTCAATTGCTGCTAAGGTTGCCAGATAGGATGAGCATTACTTTTGTTATAGATGTGATGTGTGCATAGCTATGGGTCTATACCCTTCATGTCAAGATAATCCCAGGCAAAGGCCCCTTTATATTTTTGCAGGACCTGAACAAGATTTTGCTGCTGATCAATTTCCAGGCTATCTTTAATGTTTGAAACTTTGCCTTGTTCAATTTCGACAAGCTTTTTGTTATGAACAATAGTTGTCTAGATGTACTAATCATCGGTATCCTTCAAGGGATCTTCCAAGGTTTCATTATACAGAATTGCTTTTAACATTTGATATATTGGGTGTGGAGCCTAATTATCTTCTTTATTCAGAGGTATCACTACATTGGACCCCAGTTCATAATGTGGTGGCAACACCGCCCATAATATTTACACTGCAAGGGGGGTCCAGGGGGGGGCAGCTGCGACCTTTGGGAGCCCCCCTTGGTGAGGAATCGGGGGCAACACCCCCAAAGCTAAAAATAGATGTAAAATTTCCTTGTAAAATGTTGTAATTTCGTAGTCAGTCTGAGTCGTTCATTAGGCAGAGATCTGACGGTAGAAGTTATGTTTAATTTAGGTTTTTTTGCCCTAGAAGGAAACTCCTCGCTATATATGAGGAAATTGTATTTCGTCTATGTAGATCTATATTCTGAGTGAGAAAGAGAGAGGAGATTGTGTTGGAGCAAAGAGGGAATTACACCAAATCTGATGTAGGTTGTATCTCTTCAGTTTGGCAGATAATATAAAAGGAAGGACTGGCTATTTCTCCGTGGACGTAGCCCAAATTGGGTGAACCACGTATATCTTTGTCTCTCTTGTTTTATGTGTTTTCTGTGTTTGCATTTCTACAATATATTTTATGTGTTTCGTTGCTCTGCAATATATAATTTTCTAACATGACACTTTACATTGATCACATTAGCTGGTTGATTGATAAAGTTGTTGATAACGTCATCTTCAATCTTATCTTTGAATTCAAATGCCTCTGCTAGTATGAGTGGTGAACGGATTCTTTCTTCCAGGTATGCTAGTGGTTGTTTACATATTTTTACAACGGGCAGACTTGGTTTAGTAAGGGGATATAAAATAAGATTTTTTATAGCATCCCCCTTTGCAATAGTCCTACTACCCTCTCGGTAGCCTATATATGCATCAGTTGTCACCAGCCAAGGTCGGCCCAGAATTAGAGGGTGCCCATCGAATCGACTCTTTGGGTTTATAACAAGAAAATCTACTGGATACTCCCATGAATCAACAGAAACCGTAATATCCTGTAAAGTTCCTTTTGGCCTTACCACTGAACGATTAGCAAGTTCTAGTAAGGTGGTGGTTGGTTCCAAGGCTGTAATACCAAGTGCTTGACAAGTTTCTACTGTTAAAATGTTAATGACTACATCCAGATCAACTAGCATATTGGGAAAAGAGCAGCCATATATTTTAACTGTCACGATGGGATTCCCAAGATCTTCATACTTTACCAGAGTTTCCCCTCCCAAGAGTAAATCAAATAAGGTTCCTACAACATGAATGGTGGGTGAATTTTTTTCTTTCCTCACACGCTTCTTTACAGATAGCTCTTTAATTGTTTTAGCATAGATGGGAATGTTCTAGATGGCCTGGAGGAGAGGAATTTTTATACAAATAATTTTTTAGTTCCCCTAGAAGATCAAAATCTGGGTAAGAAATCGGCTTAGGTATCATTAACCTTTCGAGGAATGGGGTAGAAGTGACGATGAGTTCCTAAGGATCTTTATGTTGATTTGTCTCTTCTCCTTGTTTTATTTCAGTATCAATTACAGGTGGTGGTATATGTACAAGTGGTGTTTCAATCTCGATTAATGGTTGGTCCCTATTTTCCTCAGGGGTGATGATATGTCCTAATCTCAATCTTAGCTCGTTACATTCTTTTTATTCAATCTCATAGTCCGAGCTTTCAACAATATGCACCAACTGAACTAGTCTGTTATTGGGATCCGGATTCAGTTGAGCTAGTAATTGAGGTCGCAGAAGAGGCTGGGGATTTTTCTGTAATGGATAAGGAGCTGATAATGCAGGTTGAGGTTGAGGACCTGTCCCCATAGGAGTATTGGATATTCCCAAAGGTCACTGCCAATTTGTAGACCAATTCGGATTTTGAGAAGTGGAGGCAGGCCACTGCGATGGATAGGGATTACCTTGCCAAACAAGAGTAAAAGGAGAATTTGGCCAACCGTTACCCAAAAAGGATTGAGTTGACCATAGTGTCATAGGGAATGGTTTAGGTTTCCAATTCGAGTAAGGTAATTGGCCTTTCCATGCTTCCCTAGGGTTCTATTGCTGATTAAACTCTGAAGAAGGAAAGAACTAGGATGCATCTTGTGACATACCTGTAGGTTTGGCTTGCCACTATCGACGTTGGTTCATTAGCTATACTGGATCTGCCTCTTCTTCTGCTTCCTTGAACACTGCTTTCCACCCTGGCAGTGATGGACATTGTTCAGTGGCATGATCCTTGGTACAAAAAGCGCATGTTTGAACCATGTCTAACGGACACTCCCATTGGTTGTGCTTCTTTCGATAGTGTGGAAAAAAATGGCCAAGTTTTGTTCTACTAAGGCTTGTTTCAGTTTAGCTTGTAGGATGTCCAACTGCATCATGAGGGTGCCCAGGATGTCCATCTTGAAATCTTCCAGGAGGTTACATTCATGTTACGCCTACACTGTGTGGTTTGTTTCCCCTGCTCATAGGATCTCTGCTTCCTACTCTTGTGAATGTGCTTCCTTGCGAACACCTAATACACAAGTGAACGATTTCATCATAATATTCTTGAGAAATATCCCCTTTCCCCCATTAGGTTTAGATTATCTATCCACATCTTCTTTCATTCCTTTAATTAAGATAGCTCTTAGGATTTCTTTTGGTAAGGTGTTGTGTGGAGATCTCTGCAAATTATACTGAAACCATTCGACATATTCATCTAGAGTTTCATTATCCTTTGCAACCATCTTAAATATTTCATCTTTTAGCTCCCTAGTTTTGCAAAAATCTTGGTATCTTATGATGAAGGAAGTCTTCATATCATCCCAAGAATTAATAGTACGTCCACCCAGACCCATGAACCATCTTAAACTTGCTCCTTTCAGAGTAGAAGGGAACAGGTTTTGCTTTTGAGGGTCAGTGGTGTAGTCAAACCCATGGAAGAGGACATCAAATTCAAATAGGAAGGCATCAAGATCCTCCATGATCATCCCATGGAAAGTTGGGATGCTCTGCAGAGGAATAGCCTTCATGGGGGCATTAGCCACTTGGTCGACTATGGGTTATTCCAATGTCGAGGTTTGACCTTAAGGTGGTTGATTTTCCATTTGGTCAAAGATGTGCCAATATCCTTCAGGGATTTCAGGGGATTCTTTTTTAGTAAGTGGAGGATTAGCAATCTAGGTTGGTTTTGCAGCACTACCTGAATGTGGAATCACAGAAGATCCTTGTTTAGATAGCTGAGGTCCTGACTAAGCAGTTCCATTGGTTTCTCCCTCTCCTTCTCTTAAGTTACATGACTTTCCCTCTTGTAGAGGATCAGAATGTAAATTTGTTGTAAGTTGAAGACTCTGTTCAGATCCTCCAATTTGGCTTTTAATATCAACGTAAGCTACACATGGTGAGCCTACTGCCTGAGGGATTACGGTAGGACTTTTTCCAGATACAGCTTGGAATCCTATTGATGCTTGAGACACTACTTTTCTTATAATTTCGTCTATAAAGGTCATTCTCCCAAGGTTCACCGATCCTTTGGGTTTTATGGATTTAGGTGGGGGGTTCTGATCTTTTTCTATCTTTCTATTCCTAGTCATTCATAAAAACCTATTCCTATTTAACCCTAAGCTTTTTGTTGAAAAGCAGGCTGGTAAGCAAGCACTTCACTTGCTAGGTATGCATGTTCTTACCTCTCATTTTTAAAACATAATACTTTTGCAACAAGATAAAAAGGAAATCACTTTCAAACACTCTCCCTAGCAATAGCACCAAAATGTTGGTGCACTAAGATGTCTCTTTACAAGAAATCTTAATTCCTATATTAATTGTCAACCCAAGGCAAGTCTTTTTATTTCAAGAGTGTTAGCACTATATATGCAATGAATTCAGAGGTTAACTAATAATAAATTGTTGAAATTTCTAATGACTATTTCTTCAGACTCAATCCAAACAATTTTGAAAGAAGTAACTCTGAAAGAAATTCATAACATACTTTTCAATTCTAGTTAACCTATTATGAAAGCAAAGGAATCTGAATACAACTGTAAACAATCACACTTGGCAGTCTTAAATGGAATTGAAACTAACTCACTCAATCATTAAAGAGAACTATGCCAATTGAATAGCAAATGATAATTGAACAACAAATGATAATAGAACAACAAATGATATTTGAACAGCAAATAACTATATTACGGGAAGTGATCAATTCTATCTCTGTAATCTATGATAACATTACTTGGAATGAACAACGATCTAACGCATAACCAATTCAATCAAAAGAATTACTCATGTATATCACATGGCTAAATATGAATCTCGAATGAACAGTAAAAGAAAATTGGAATCGACAATCCTCACGATAATCAAAATGATATTAACTTAACATTAACATACAGTAAAGAATAAATAGAAAATATTATAGCCTAGGTGAAGCAGTAGATCTTCTCTTGATTGGGCCCAGAGTCGCCAGAAGTCTCCACTATGAGATACTCAAAATATAATTATGATTTAAACACAGTCTTCTTTATTAAAACAAATAAGAAAGTTATAGCATCACCAAAGTAATAGTGTTATATGTCCAAAAGAATATCTACAAACTCTGAATTTCTGAACTAGTCGTGCAGTTTTCCTTTCAGCCTTATATATAACAATTAGAAAAGTAAATAGATAAAAGTTAATCCTTAGGATCAGGGGATCCTGAGGATTTTGCAATACTCAATCTAATTCCGTCATAAAATAACATTGGTCTACCTAATCTTCATCTATCATGCCTTGCCTCTGATGCTATCATTTTCCTTTATGAGATGTTTTTGTTCTGTAGATTGAACAATGATCATCCAATTCATGTCTTCTGCACATAAAGATAGTAAAAATTAGTTTTTCTTGCTTAGATTTGTCTAATTTGTTACTGATTACTTTTACCCAACTTTAGCTATTATTCCCTCTACTTTTATCCATAAACAAAGATAATCATGTGAGGATGAGTGCTAAATAAAGCTATTAATAAGGAGAAAGAATACCTTTTTTTTAACCCAACACTTGATAAGATCATCGAAAAAGTAAAGGTGCCTGAAAATCATAATGATCAACAGCTATAACAACAACAACAACCACAACAGCTACAAGCACCTCAAACACCTGAAAGTGGTGTTCAGAGATCTGTTGGCAATATGATACAGGTGTTGTCCTTGATGGAAACTCACTCAGATGAAATATCATGGTGCAGCATGTCAATAGCAAAGAATTACAGATCAAACTACAGAGAATGAAGAAAGAGAGGTATATGCAGGTTCACCTTGACCAAGTCGCGTATACAGGCAGGTTCACTGAACACAAGTAGCGTATACATACACACGCACTTTCACGGAAGGAAAAGTGTGTATATGTTGGAAAACTAAGTTTTTGGTTCGAGGTATTTGGTCCAAGGTATTTTGATCCATGGTATTCGTCCAAGGTATTGACCCTAGGTATTTGGTCCAAGGTATTGGTCCTAAGTGGTTTTGATCCACGGTATTGAGAAAGGCATAAAACTATATAAGGAGGACAAGATCATTAGGCCAAGGTGTGCAAGTATTGAATATCTTATGAAGTGTGAGATCTAGTATGCAGGTTATCGGCTTATGGTGTTTTGCTTGATCTAAACCAAGGAAGAACCTTAGCGGTTGACGAGGGATAAGATCTAATGATGGATCGAGATCTTAAGGCTTGAAATGAAGTATCATTATGTGGTTTGATCATGTATAGTCTAGATCTGAATACTGACGCATGTGTTGTGCTGTAAATGTTATGATTTGGGTATAACTGAAATCTGGAATAGCTGCAAAATTATGAATTAATATCTGCAAATCCATAAGCTGATTGGCATTGGTAAAAGCGCGTATACACGCTGGTTCGACTCATCAAAGTAGCATATACATTATGAAATATGATATTTAAAGTTGTAGTTGGATCTGGTGTTGTTGTAGAAATTCTAGGTTCTGCTCTGTGTTCTAGTGACTGTGTTTTTATGACAGTATACTAAATGATTAGATTAATTGAATGTGATTTTATTGAGTGATGATGGGCCTTCAGTGACTCAGTTGTGGGTGATTCAGAGATTGTTGATTGAGTTTCAATGATTGGTTGTATTGTAGTGGTGATTGATTTTGAGCTTCAATGTTGTTGATGGGCCCAGTATGAAAATTGGATGAAACTTGGCCTTCAGATTGTGGTGTTGTGTTCCAGGAGTATCCAGTATGAAAATTTATGAAACATGGTCCCTGGATGAAGAGAGAAGGTTGTAGCCTTCTGTAGGTCGATGCCTACGTACTGGTAAACATATCGGCCAGTATAAGAGCCATGGGTTTGGAGATCCCTTCCAGTAACAGCTAGAAAACGAGTGAAGGTTGGAGCCTTTAGTAGGTCGGCGCCTACGTACTAGTAAATGGATTGGCTAGTACAAGAGCTAGGGGGTTGTAGCTCCCTTCCAGTAGAAGCTGGGGAAAGAGAGAAGGTTGTAGCCTTCTGCAGGTGGGTGCCTGCATACTGGTATGAGTCTACACCAGTACAAGATTGTAAATAAGTTTTTCTTATATTAAAAGAAGACAACAACATGTGGTTTTTGTCCTGCATTGGGTTTCCACCTTAAATCTTGGTGTTCATGTGTGTTTCTTATGTGTGATGGTTTGTTCTGATATTACTGCATATGGTTACTATTTATATGGTTAATGAAGTACTAATTAAAGATCAAAATATGATGAATTAACTGAATCATAAGTTTTCTAGATGTACGATGGTTGCCTTAAACATAATTGCGTGTACATGCGGGTTACCTTCATTGAAGTAGCGTATATAAATTTGAGTATGAAAAGAAAAAGATTATTGGCTTGACTAATACTGATTCAGCCCCCCTCTCATTATTATTTCCAACAAGATCTATGAGGATAAGTAGACCCCCTGAATGATACTCTTCTTCATTATATTATGTATTGTTGACTGATTCTGGTGAACCAGAATATTATGAAGAAGCATTGCAATTAGAAACCATGAAGAAGTGGGAGCTAGCCATGAAGGAAGAAGGACACTTTGGTACATAACCAGACTTAGGACTTGGTTAGGTTGCCTATAGGTAAAACAACATTGTAGAATAAAAGTGTTTACAAGTTGAAGGAAGAGTATGGAGGTAGAAAAAGGTATAAAGCTTCACCTGTGGTGAAGGGGTTTGCACAGAAAAACGTATAGACATTGATGACATATTTTCTCCTGTTTTTAAAATGACTTCAATCAGAACTATTTTAAATCCAGTAGTAGCAAAAGATTTGCATCTTGAGCAGTTAGATGTAAATGTTAAACACACATGGTGAGCGAGAACAAATAGGAAAGATAAATCATGCAGTACCATTTTATTAACAATTGATATACATTTATAGTACAATATGGCGACCATTGGGATTCACATCCCAAGGTCTCTTGGACTGCTTTTGTCCATTCGACTTCCACACTAACCCATTAAGGATTAGGTGTCCAACATTCCCCCCCTTAATCCGAAGGGTTATGTATGAGTCCAAGAAGAGAGTTGTAATACAAAATGTGCAAAAAAAAGCATGGCAGCACTAGGCTGAATGTGCTCTCTGAAATGTTGGTAATAAAGGGCGAGTGGTTTAAGGCTGACCACCAACACTGGAACGCTTAGTGCAGTTCCCGGAACTCTTCCAAAACTGGCAAGAAGCTGAATCTTTTGCTAGAGGAAGTGATCCTATTTTTTTAAAGAGGAAACCTTCAACAAAAAGGGGGTCTCACCCCGCATAAAAGGTTAAACTTCAACTGAAAGGGGAAGTCTCAACTTGTGATGGTTTTAGGATTGACCAACAACTCTGGAATCTTAATGCAATCCTGAACTCTTCCAAAATTGGCAAGAAGCTGGAGTCTTCTGCTAAGGAAGTGTTTTTCATTTTTTTCCTGGAAATCTTCAAAACTGGCAAGAAGCTGAGTCTTCTGTAGGGAAAGTTCCCAGATTGCCTACTTAAAGGCATGTTCGCGGGCAATCTTTGCTCTGGCTCAAACTCTGAAACTGGTGTGGCAGGTTTGGGCTCAGCTTGCTTGAGTGGCTTGAAGTTGTAGATGACCACATTCCCCCCCTGTCAGATACAGGTTGAGAATGATGGAGAAAACTCAACTGCTAGATTGTTCAATATTCTGGAACAAGTTCTGACATGTGTTTGGAATATCTTCTTGGTTGTTGATGCCCATTGCCAAGAAGCGATCCATCCTAGATGAATCTTTGTTCTAGCAGGACATTTGTTGTTGAAGCATTTGTGTGAAGAATGGGTGGTTTTATGACAATGCTTACATGGATGAAGATCAAAACAGTGATCTTTCAAATGGCCAACTCGATCACAGTGTCGGCATTTCAAAATCTGTTGTTGTTGTTGCTGTGGAAGAGGGGCAGAGTCTGGAACAGCTGGAGTTGAACTGTCTTGAGGAGCAGGTGAACTGTCATGAATAAATCCAGCACTCTGAAACTGAATGTGCTTGGCGTAGTCTGGAATATGAAAGGACAAGTCCTTGTCATATCCAGGACTAGTTTTGTGCTTGTTATGGACAAGCTATTCCCAAGGTCTGATGATGGGCTTGGGAAGTGCAGATTGAACTTCTGCATCTGCATGTAACCTTGCTGCTTTGTTTGGTACTAAATCTGAATGAACTGTAACATTATTAACATGCTGCTGATGGGTGGTTGTCTTAATGTTCTGAAAAAAAACAGGTTCAGAATGGTGTCTATTTTGATGTAGCTCTTCTTGCTGTAGCTGTGATTCAAGTTGTAAAAAATCTATCTTTTCCTGTGCATTTTGTAGACATGTCTGAATTTTTGAAAGAGATCCTTTGCTGATTTGTAATGTGTCATCAATAGTATATTGTATAAGAGTTTTCATGAACTCTAATACTTCACTGATTCTGGCCATTTTTCTTCAATGTCACTTAAAAACTGATCACAATTATTACTTAATGCAGAAAAGTAATATCCACGTACAGTACACAGCAATATCTTGTATAAATATGCAGCAAATGAATCAGGGAATCAATGCATATATATGTAGACAGAGACTATAATGAGTTTTAATACTACAACTGGGGCAACAGCAACTGCAAACTTGCTTGGATCCTTCAAGTTCTCCTTCACTTTCAAATCAGAACCTGCATTACCAGGATCTTCACAACTTCTATGCTTATAAACATACATGCTCTATTTTGCCCAATTCAAAATTAGACAATCTCTTTTTAATTCACTCTTTATGCGGAAGCTTTCTTTCATATTTATGGTTATAAAACCAAAATCCACAATAATCATTCATAAAACATCAAATTGTTTATCAATCAGATTTTAAATGCTTCATAACACCAGAACTATGCCTTAAGTCCCTCATTCATTTCATCACCAACATTCCTCATGTGTTTATACACCATCACAAATTCTTCCTGCATGTGTTGGATTCAGTTAAATGCGCCCTTGAGTTATCATAACAACTTAAAAAAGTTATTTAAACCCCAATTTGGAAGTCAACCAACTAATTTGGAAGTCAACCAACCAAATTGTGCCCTTCAATTTACCACGGTCTTCATTATTATCATAATGGAACTCCATTAACCCAATGCATTACAATTTTTACATGTTTACAAATTTCATTGCAATTTAACATTCTTTGGACTTAAAATTGCCATCTGTATAAGCGTCTTACTCCAGGCTCAGGACCACATAATGATTCCAGTTTTCATACCTTTATATCTACGTTCTTGCCCAGAAATGAACTCTATTCCTCAGTGTAGATTAGCCTCTTTCCTTTTATGGAGATTCACCAATCAAAATCGATTTAGGAAATCGATCTTTCACAGAGTCTGTTACTCTGCCAGCGCTTATAAACAACAATCTACTCATGTGATTTCACTTACCTCCACGGTGGTCAATCTGGCTTATGCAACTCGGCATCCGTTTTCCAACATTCCACTTGAAACTTCTTTACAAGTATTCCGGCAAACTGTGTCTTCCACCTTCTGTCCACACTATCAATTCCGCCTCTTCTCAACTTCAATACCTTTCTGTAAATCGATTTCCTATTGTTTCTTCTATACCCATCGATTTATTAGTTAATTGATTCAAAATTATGAAGTTTCAACCAAACTCTGAATTAAAAATAAACTTACCTCTCCTTGCAACACACATCATCAATTCGGAATTCAACGTTATTGCTTACTATTTTGAAAACTTGTCCTCTTTATTCAGATCATCTTCTGTTCAGATCATCTTTTATTCGGATCATCGATTAGTAGGAGAGCCATGCTAGGGAAAGCAAGGTGAGTTTGAAGAGCTCAGATGACGAATTGTTTGATGTCAAAATGACTGTTGCATTTGAATCTCAGACCATCAAGAACATGATCGAGGACACTGGCACCACCAATGCTATTCCGCTGCCAAACATTTCTAGTAAGATACTCTTGAAGGTCATGTTTTGGAACCATCCACTGGTGTGGATTTCTTCTCTGATTTCAGTACTTCAGGGAGTCGAAAATCTGGAAATTCCAATTGCTCTAGACCTCAGCAGATTGAAGAAACTGGTGAGGCACAATGGAAGTTTTCAGGTGCAAAATCCATATCATCTTCCCAATTCTTTGATGAAGATAAGAAGGCTATTGATGCAGATAGTCAAATGCGTCTGCAGAAATTTGTCGGATCTTAAAATCTACCATTCAAATCGCTACCTTTAGAACATGATTTTCTCAGCGGATCGAATTCGGTGAGTTTCTCAGACGTTCACCGAGCATAGATCGAACTGGAACTCGAACTCACGATAGAATTCGAAGTAGGGTTTGATGATTCAGTTACAGAGAAGGATTGGGAACAGAGAACCATGTTCGCCATGGATGGCATCTGTTATTCCATGCTGTAACTCTCAAATATTTCTGCTCGTGTTTGGCTCTCTGTCAAAAATGGGAGCGCTGAGCTGAAAGCACAAATGCCTGCGCCAAACCATTTGAAATCCAGTCGCAGTTATCCCCAGTCTCAAGCAGTTTCAAGCAGTAACCCAAACATTCACCATGTCTCAGGCGTTATGAGAGTATGGGACAGAACTCATCGAACGCAAAACGTTCACCATGTCAGCCCACAACACGCCATCAACATGATTTCCATTTCAATTCAGCACAGTTAAACGCCTCATCATAGAGGACTGAGGCGTTCAGTGGATTAGTTGAGAACGACAGAGGACGTTTTGTATGCAGAGAGCCGCTACAGGAGCAGCGTTCAGACCAGTCAGTGCGCAGTCTCAGGCGTTACCCAGATTATAGCACAAAGAGCAGACCCTAATTATCACGCAAAGGGAAGATGTGTCAGGCTACAGAAATGCAGAGCATGGGCAGAATAGGCAGGCGTGCAGGTGCGCATCAGCCAGACAGTTTGCAGCATGAAATGAAATAGGGATGCACACAATAATAACAATTCTATCTGCAGGAATGCAGAAATGACATGCACAGAGAGGCCACAAAACAAGTGGCTCAAATTGGAGCAGGACCAGAAATCGCCTGCTCTGATACCATGTTAAACACACATGGTGAGCGAGAATAAATAGGAAAGATAAATCATGCAGTACCATTTTTATTAACAATTGATATACATTTATAGTACAATATGGTGATCGTTGGGATTCACATCCCAAGGTCTCTTGGACTACTTTTGTCCATTCAACTTCCACACTAACCCATTAAGGATTAGGTGTCCAACAGTAAATATGACCTTTCTCCATGGGGATTTGGAGGAAGAGATATATATGAAGAATCTACAAGGATATGAGGTTAAAGGGAAGGAGAAACTAGTGTGCAAGTTGAAAAAGAGCTTGTATGGCTTAAAACAGGCTCCAAGGCTGTGGTATCTAAAATTTGACAGGTTTATGTCTAAACAAGGTTATACTAGATGTCACTCTGATCATTGTGTTTATCTCAAAAGGAAAAATGATGGCAGCTATATTATATTGTTAGTGTATGTAGATGACAAACTTGTTGCAGGTTCTAAAATGCAGGAAATAAATGTGCTCAAAGGAAAATTGGAAAATTCATTTGAAATGAAGGATTTGGGTGCTGAAAAACAAATCCTTGGAATGAGAATAACTAGAGACATGAAAAATCACAAATTAACATTGTCTTGGAGTGAGTACATGCAAAATGTGTTAAAAAGATTTAATATGCAGAATGAAAAACCATTTACTACACCTTTGGCTAGCAATTTCAAACTAAGGATATCTGTCCCAATACTCAGGAAGAGATGGATTATATGTCTAAAGTTCCATATGCATCAACAGTTGGAAGCTTAATGTATGCAATGGTTTGCACAAGGCCTGATATTGCACATGAAGTGGGAGTTGTAAGTAGGTACATGAACAATCCATGAAAAGAACATTGGATGGAACTGAAGTGGATTCTCAGGTATTTGAGAGGTACCAAAAATCAAACATTATGCTTTAGCAGTTCAAACATGTCTCTACATGGATATGTTGATGTAGATATGGCAAGTGATAGAGATAACAAAAGGAGCACCACAGTGTATGTGTTTACTGTACGTGAAGCAACTGTCAGTTGGGTTTCAAAATTGCAAAGTGTTGTTGTGCTCTCAATGATGGAAGCATATTATGTTGCTACTACAGAGGCTAGTAAAGAAATGATTTGGTTACAAAGGTTTCTAGATGAATGGAGTAAGAAGCAGGAGTTGGGTAGGTTATACAGTGACAGACATAGTGCCATTCATCTTGCAAAGAACTCAACATTTCATTCTAAGACTAAACATATACAACTCAAGTACCATTTCATATGGTTAGTGTTGGAAGATGGATAGTTGAAGCTGGAAAAGATACACACTAGCCAGAATCCAACAGATATGTTAACAAAAGTTGCAACTAGGGAGAAACTGAAATTCTGCTAAGTTTCAATTGGTCTTCAAGTATGATGATGAACATGAGAAACAACTAGGTCCAAAGTGGAGCCATTATCCAACAAATAAAGCAGTGGTGGATTTTCTATCATCAGTCTCCAAGTGGGAGATTGTTGGGAGTGGAGCCTAATTATCTACTTTATTCATAGGTATCATCATGTTGGACCCTAGTTCATAATAGGGTAGTAGTGGCAGTAGTAATTTAATCATCATTGGGGGGGGTTGACGATTTTATGAGCCCCACCCCCCCCCCCACCCCCCCCCCCCCCCCCGCCCCCCCCACCGCCATGGTGGGTTTGGGGTAGCGCCCCTGAAGCTAAAAATTGATGTAACATTTCCCTATAAAATATTGTAATTTCATAGTCAATCTGAGCCATTCATTAGGAAAATGATTTGACGATAGAAGTTATGTTTAATTTAGTGTTTTTTGCCCTAGAAGGAAACCCCTCACTATATATGAGGGAATTCTATTGTGGCTGGAGATATGTGTATTCTGAGCAAGAAAAAGAGAGGAGATTGTGTGAGAGCAAAGAGGAAATTACAACGGATCGGTTGTAGGTTGTATCTCTTCATTTTGATGGACAATATAAAGGAAGGACTAGTTGTTTCTGGATGTATCCCAAATTGGGTGAACCACATATATCTGTGTCTCTCTTGTTTTATACATTTTTTGTGTTTATATTTCTCCAATATTTTATGTGTTCCATTGCTCTATATTATATAAATTTCTAACATAGCCCTGCATGAACTCATCTAGGTATTATCCAAGAAATCAAAACATAACATTAAATCAAAGTGTACCTTTCGAGATGGCTCTTCATCATGACATCTTCCTGTCGGTATCAACATCCTGCATACATGTTGACACATCTCCCAAAGATATCCATTTTCAAGGGTCTTCATCTTTTTTCAGACTTTCATCAGTCTTCATATCTTTCCAAGAGATTTCCTAGTCAAATCTTCTTTGTCCTTTGGATGTTGATTTCCTTCATCATGGTTGCATATCTCACGATATCTTCCTTCCTCACACATTCCATTCCTAGGAGATTTCAATCAGAGTTTCTTAATTGTAGTTAGCCACCTCATACTTCATATGAGGACATATTATGTTGATTTCATCTTAGTGTGACTTTATGCCTTCCTGCATCCTTTCAGAGGAGGAGATCCCTTTCCCTTTATCATGTTTCTCAAGATAGAAGTAATGATCCATGTTACCTACAACCATATGACATGACATTACAATATTAAACACAAGCATACATACCTCATTTTACCTTTAGGTCATCTAGGATTCTTCCAGCAGCTTCCTTGATTGAAAATATCTTCAATCCCTTGATTTGCTTCATGTTATCACACCATCATCCCATGAATTCCATAAGTTAGAGTTCCTAATAAAACACTTGCTTCCTCTCTAGATTAGTGAATCCTCTGGTGAGGATTCCATCAAATAATCTTGAGGATATTGCATATACCCATCTGGACAATGTTTCCTTTTTGTCTTGATGTATGATGAGCCTTATTCTGAATGACATCTTCCTTTCCTTCAATGTCCAATGAGGTTCCCAAGAGCTATATCCTTCATGCTTGATTGCCATGTATTTTGTGCTTCATGATTCCCATGGTGATGTCACGAGCTCTTGTATCTAATGCTTTCATGATGCATCTTATTATCATGGTCATATCAATAACTCAAGATTTAGGAGCTTATGATAGGACCCTTTTGTGAGGAACACCATCTCAATCATAGTAGAGATCTGTTACTTCCTCTTTCCTTTGTCCTTTTCTTCAGATTCCTCCATATTTCCAGCAATATGAGCTTTCTTTTCATAATCTTTCCATAGAACTTTTTTGTCTGGTTTGAGGACCCTTTCCTTTCCTTTCTGCACATGTTTGAGTCCTTTAACCTTCAACACTTTTTCCTTTTATTTAACATATATACCACAAGTTGTTGAATGAGGTAATGTTGTTGTTCATGGACATTCGTTACCTTGCTTATCAGTTAGATTAATGATGATTATCTTCTTATCATCTTTCCCATATCTCCCAACTGAGATCTCATGATGATATTCATTCATTCGTTGATACCTTCAATTAGGTATAAGTGATATGTCTCCTTTCCTACTATATAGGGATGAGAGAACCTTTGACTGATGTCATAAGAATCCTATGTCCCTTGATCCTATTTCATGAATTCAAACAATTCTTGATCTTCAAAGAATTTTCCATAAACATCAATGAATTCTTTCCCAGGGACCATATCTATCCTCCTTTCTCATGTAAGGAATTTCGATGACCCAACTGATTTATAGATCTCCTTGCAAACACGAAGTTAGTTAACCAAACTTGATTATAAAATGAAATATACTTACTTGACAAGTGAAGGTGAACTCTTCTACTTGATCACGTTGATTATGGTTGAAGAAGATGTATTAGGGCTTCTTCTTGGATGATCTTCTTTTAAATGAGAGAGCCTTTCCTCAATAGAAAAGGTTGCTCTTTTTGATGAGGATGATTTGTTGCTTCTCTGGATGATCTTCTTCTAATGCAAGGAAATTATTCTTTCTTGACTATGACCATGCCTTATTGCCTTTAGTATTCTTTGCCTTCTTTTGTAGTGTAGATTAGGATTGCTTCTATGGTTTCAACCTGGTTCAAGATGATGTGATCTTCATTTTTGAGGTCCTTTGAGCTACCTTACTTTGTAGACAACTTGATGAGGGTCTTGGTGGCCTTTTTGATGATGACTTTTGAGATACAAGCTCTTGTTGTTGTAGACTGTCTCCTTGATTATGTAGACAAAAACCCTTGCTCTTGTAGACTTCTTGTTGTAGACTAATCCTTCAATCTTGACAAAGCTCTTCAACTTGCTTTGATGCCCTTTTTGACAAATGATCTTTTATGTCTCTTTTTCTTGCGCTTTCTTTGACTTAAATACCTTAGCTCTAATACCATGTTGGAGAATCTAGGGAAATGTGAGTTAGTGAGATTCTTCTTGTCATGATAACTACTTGTGAGGCATTTTTAACTTTTTATTATTAGCACATTCTTCACTTATTCTTACTAGAGAGTGTCTTCTTATATTCATCAAATAGTTACCAAAAACAAAGAGACAATAACATAAGATGTTGGCTTTCTGTCATGGCCAAAACCTCTCCCTATTAGAGAGTAAAACCCAGAAAAAAATTTGTCTTATAGAGATTCCAATTGATGAATACCAAGACCATGACCCTTGACCTATTATGCCACTCCAAGACCAAGACATCAATCCTCTTCTTTGTCACTATTGAGATCATCATTATGCTGCACCATTGAGGCCATTACTATTTCTCCACTGAGATCCTCATTCTTGTTGCACCACGATTGCTCCTTCATTGATATCTTCAACATCACAACGAGATCTTCATATACATGAATTAGATTTGTATTGAGATCACTATTGCATAATTGCTACACCACTGATATCTTCATTGGAACACCACCGAGATAATGATTTCATCTATGATGGTATCATGATTGTATATGCCGAGACAAGATCATTCTTATAACATGTATGCTGAGGCTAAGACTGTATTTTCTTCTACACTATGATCTTCACAGAGACTACAACTATGTTCTACTTGCACCGATGTCTACTGCAAATATGTTGAGACTGTATCAATGTGACCATTTAACTAGTCTGAGACTACAAATATGTATATGATGAATTTACTATAATTATCATCGAGACTAGACCTTAATGTACCATCTGAACTTACAAAGTAATCCAAGATTTTTTCCTATACTTTTGTGAAGTTCAACAGGGTATTTATAGTAGTTTTCATATACATTTGAGCCGGCATGACAGTGTGAACTGTTGTGTTTTTTTATTGATTCGACATGACTATTCTTTTAATTCATTTGTAGGCTGACATGATTGTGTTTTACATCGTTTAGCTTGCTTCCTTCTTCAAGAGGATTGTGCTTGTCTTGGAGGGTTGATCTAGACACTAGGTTGACTCATATACATTACATATATGCTCAAAAAGAGCTCTTTAACATTTTATTTGACTCTTTGACTTTCCTATAGCACTTCAACGTGTGTTGGACCTATGAAATGAGCAAGAAACTCATTTTATAGTTTACAAAAATAATATTTCTTTTCTTTTACAAGTACAAAGATCAAAATTACATTTATGAAGACCGGACCTAGTTACAATTTCTTCAATAGATGGCACCCCGAGCATGTCCTCTCTCTAACTATTTTTGAAATGAGGGATTATGCAAAAGAACTTGAGCCAAAGTACATATTATGCCATTTTTGGTTTAGGCTTGGAGCATTGTGGTGACCTATCATTTACACGAGGTTTCCTCCTTGGGATCATTGTCCCCACTCTGAGTAATTATTTCTCCTTTCCTCGTAATCACCACCTACTATTTGTGATCCCAACTCGGCTGATGTGACATCTCCATGTTACATGGGTGGTTAACATCACTTTTAGTTTACTAGCCGAGGGCGGCCAAGTTAACTGACCACCTCCAGCTTATTTAAACATCCCCTCTCAACATTTACACATTTCATTATTCGCACATAGGGAGGAGGTAAGAGTTTTCCATATCTGTGCCTACCTCATGATAAAATTGATGCAGGGATTTGCATGCTAAATCTAGACCATGTCATTGGCATCAAGGGAGTTGAATTGCTGGCTCAATTCCTCTGTATTTATCCATTTCTCCTCATGATACTTTACTGTTGTGTTTGTTGTGTGTGAAGGTACCTTGTTGATGTTCAAGCTGCTACTGCTCGTGGAAAGTCTTCTTAGGAGTGATATGACTACTTCAGAGTGGTCTTATAAGTCTCCATTACCCCCTCTACTGATGAGAAGAAAACAAGATCAATGCTTTATGTGTTGTTTGCATAGGCTACTATAGCAGGAGGCTTTCTTCCCATAGTAGTCCTTTCCTTCTCCTCTGGGATCTTCAATATATGGGGGTGATGGGAGAAGTTGTAAAAAGTCATAAGGACAATGAGGGAGTATTGTAGACTTGTAGAAAGTAAGATAGTGGCTTCTGTGTGTTTTTTAAATTTTCAACAGGGGTAAGACAGAGTGAGTGAATAATGAGTGAAGTTTTGTGAAATGGGATGGATGAGTGATAGATGGATGATGGACCATGACGGGGGAACCTTATTCATAATTTTCAAGGTCACAAGATCCCAGTTGGGTTGTCCTTGTCCTTGTTGGGTTGTGTTATATTTTTTTCACGACTAGCCCACGTAGTTAACCAAGGGGTTAGAAGGGGGGCGGAGTGCGCCCCCCCCCCCCCCCCCCCCCCCTTCATTGCGCCAATTGCATAGTGGGTTTGAGGGGTGCAAGCAACCCCAATCTATGGGGTTTGGGGTAGCTTTTGTTTTTGGACCCTACATTAGGTTGGGCGGACCTACCTATGGTTTTGTGAATGATTTTTCGCACATGGTTTTGGACACGATGGTTTTCGGTCCATGGTTTTGGACGTGATGGTTTTTGGTCCATGGTATTGGATTCTTTGGCATGTATAAATATGTATTGTAAAATTGAAAAGAACATAATGAAAAATCAAGCTATTAGTCCCGATTTTGGGATCCAGGGGAAATCTCTGTGTATATGTGTTTTATGTGTTATGCTCTCGCATTGTTTATTTTCTGTGTTTTAGAATTCGTATGCAAGTAATTTATGTACGGGGTTAAAACCTACATTTGGTATCAGAGCTTTTTTGGCTTCAAGGGGACGCCTTTGTTGCTGAGGGGTTTCACTCAGGCCTGTGGTAGACCTTGCTCAGTGGGAGATCTACGGGATCGATTTTGGTAGTGAAAGAAGATGGCAAGTTGTGGAAAGATAGAGATCGAGAAATTTAATGGTCAGAGTTTTGAGTTATGGAAACTCAAGATGGAGGATCTGTTAGTGGATAAAGATCAATGGATCGAGGTAGATCCAAGTACTAAACCAATGGGAGTGTTCGCTGAAGAATGGAAGAAGTTGGATCGGAAGGCAAAGGGCACAATACGATTATGTGTTTCAGATTCAGTATTGTTGAATGTATCAAGGGAAGCTATGGAAAAGGCTTTGTGGGACAAGTTAGGGAATTTGTACCAATCTAAGTCTTTGATGAATAAATCGTGCCTACGGAAAAAGCTGTATAATCTAAGGATGAAAGATGGAGACTCGGTGACAGAGCATCTGAACGCATTTAATATTGTGGTAAGTTAGTTATTATCTGTTGATATTAAAATTTCAGATGAAGATAGGCGCATCAGTTTGTTGTGTTCTCTACCAGATTTGTAGGATATTCTGGTTATTGCAATAGGTAGCAATGCAACTACCTTTCAGTTTGATGAAATAGTCTCATACTTGCTGATGGAGGAAATGAGACGAAATAATATGGAGAGCCAGAATGGTGATGCCTTATCTGTATAAGGACGGTCCCAGAACAGAAACAAAAATAAATCATTGAGTGGGAGATCTAAATCTCCAAGAAAACCTGTAAAGGTGGTGTGCTGGAAATGCAGAAAGGAAGAGCACTACAAAAGGGACTGTAAATCTAAAGCTCCTGATAAAGGAAAGGGATCTGATGATGCTCCTTCTGCAGAGGCGAAAACCACCTTAGATGAAGGTGGGGATGTGTACTTGGCTTCTTCAAGTACACATGTAGATCATGAGGCATGGTTGATTGACTCAATTGCATCCTTTAACTTCACTCCCCATAGAGAGTGGTTCTGCGAGTATGAGAAATATGATGGTGGTGATGTTTTCTTGGGGGATGACAGGAAGGCTAGAATCGTTGGTTGCAGAAAATTAAAAATGAAGTTGCAAGGTGGAAGGGTTAGAACACTTCCGGGTGTTCTGCATATTCTTGCATTAGCTAGAAATCTGATTTCTGTAAGCAAGCTCGATGATGCAAGTGTAAAAACAATGTTTGAGAAGGATACCTGTAAGATGGTTCAGGGGGCACTAGTATTGATGCGGGGAGTTCGAATTGGAACTCTGTACAAGCTGCAAGGTAGCATTGTTGTTGATGGGTGCAACAGTTCTGTGGTTCCTGAAGGTGGAGCAGAAAATATAGTGGTCTCTAGAGAGAAGACCATGTTGTGGCATCAAAGGTTTGGACATATTGAAGAAAAGGGTCTTTGAATACTTGATGGTAAAGGTATGGTAGAAGGTATGAGTAATAGCTCTTTGGATTTTTATTTCTTTGAGAATTGTGTATATAGGAAGCAGAATCAAGTGAGCTTCCCCTCTGGTGGTAAAAGGGCGAAACATATATTAGAACTTGTGGATAGTGATGTGTTTTGGACCTATGAAGGTTCCATCACTGGGTAAGTCTGTGTACTATGTATCATTTATAGATGACTTCTCAAGGAATACATGGATATATTTCATTAAGAAGAAATCTAAAGTCTTTGACAAGTTTAAAGAATTTAAGGCTCTGATGGAAAACCAGACAGAGAAGAAGATAAAGGTGTTCAGGACAGATAACAGTGGAGAGTTTTGCAGTAAGGAATTTGAAGAATTCTATAAGAAGTGTGGTATAGCATGGCAGAAGACTACTCCATACACACCTCAGCAAAATGGAGTTGCAAAAAGAATGAACAAGACGTTGATGGAAAGGGAAAGAAGCATGCTCAGTGGTGCCGGGTTAGGACGGGAATTTTGGGCAAAGGCAGTGGAGACAGCATGTTACCTAGTCAACAAATCACCTTCATTAGCATTGGAGGATAAGACTCCACGAGAGGTATGGACTGGTAAAAAACCCTCTCTTTCACATCTGAGGGTATTTGGATGTGATGCATATGTACATGTTCCAAAGGAGAAAAGAACCAAGTTGGATAGTAAATCTGAAAAGTGCATCTTTATTAGGTATAAGGATGGCTTAAAGGGTTATAAGCTTTGGAACCCAGTAACAAGGAAGGTTGTGTACAGCTGAGATGTGGTGGTCAGAGAGGTGAAAGATGTTATTAAACATGAATTCCAACCAAAGGAACCTGAGAGGATAGAGTTTGAGCTTGAGGAAGAATCAGACTCTACAGCAAAGGAGGAATCAGAAGATGAAGAGCCACAAACTCTGGGTGTGAGAAGATCAGTTCGAGAAAGAAGGCAGCCAGAAAAGTATAGTCCATCTTCTTTCTGTTGAAATTTTGCTTTATCTATTACTAACGATGATCCCAAAATTGTGAAAGAAGCAGTAGATTTAGAGAATGGCAAACTCTGGAAAGAGGCCATGGTTGATGAAATGGCATCTTTGCACAAAAATGAGGCTTGGGATCTGGTGGAGTTTCCGGCTGGAAGGAAACCCATTGGCAGCAAATGGGTGTTCAAGAAGAAGACAAATGCAGAAGGGAAGGTGGAGAAATACAAAGCTCGGTTGGTAGCAAAAGGTTATTCCCAGGTGCCGGGAATTGATTTTGGTGATTTTTTCTCCTGTTGCCAAGGTAACTTCTATTAGATTACTTTTATCTGTTGCTTCTGCTTTTGGATTTTTGAGGTAGAACACGTGGATGTGAGCACATTTTTCATGGGGATTTGGAAAGATGAATCTACATTGAACAACCTGAAGGCTTTGCGGTGAAGCGGTAAGAAGAACTATATGCAGTTTAAGAGTCTTGTATGGGTTCATCACCAAGGTTGGTATCAAGAATTTTGATACTTTTACGGGGATTGGCCCCTTCACCAGAAGCCAATCGATCCTTGTGTGTATTTTTAAATATTGGTGACTCGTGTTATTTATCTGGTATTGTATGTGGATGATATGTTGCTTGTTGGAAATGACAAAGAAATTATCGAGGATTTGAAGACCCAATTGTCTCCAAATTCGACATGAAAGATCTCGGTGCTGCAAACTATATTTTGGGCATGGAAATTAAAAGAGATCGGGCAAAGAGGAAGCTCTGGTTAAACCAGAGGAAGTATGTCGAGACAATACTGCAGAGGTTTAATATGCAGGATAGTAAACCGATGAAGGTTCCTATTCCTGTAGGCGTGAGGTTATCTGCTGACAGTGTCCCAAGACACAAGAAGAGGAAGAGGACATGTCCCGTGTTCCATATGCAAGTGCAGTCGGTAGCTTGATGTATGCAATGGTCTGT